>BMAO01014826.1:0-30258 GCA_019973975.1 Trichonephila clavata | reverse complement strand
CTTACAAGCAAATATTTCATTAAAATTCATGAAAAATGCAAAATGTTAAAAAATTTATGCAAGTCACATATGCAAAATATATTGTATATTACTATTCAAATTGAAACTAATATTAGCAAAATATCAAAAACATCCCATATTTTTTAACTAACGTCAACTCCTTCCAGGTTTATTTCCCGTAATCGAGGCTCATCTCCTCTTTCCTCCTTCGAGGTACAGGATTCAAGACTCCAAAGCAGTGATTCTCAACCACTGTGCCGCTGCACTTCTGTGTGCCGCCACTTTTTTTTAAATTCTTAGTTATGTTGTTTATGCCACTAGATTGACAGCTACTTGAGATCAAGGTCCACGAATTCATCGCGGATAAGGCTAGAATTTTACGTCTATCATTAGCTAAGCTTTTAGCCCCATGAAGGTGACCGTACGATTTGTCTCGGTTCTTACACGATAGATGGTGACCCACCTATCGCCACCTCCACAATTTAGGCATGGAACTGGAGGGGTGGAAAATATTCTCCAGCCCCCTGCACTCGTGGTTCCAGCTGCGACTGCCCACAAGACTTTCGGACCCATGATTTAACGAGCACATACTCCGTGTGTACTCGGGGTATTTGGTGGCATCGGGCATCGAACCCAGGCTTAGTTTACTCTGGCTTAACACAGAAAAACGTTACTAGTCGAATAAAGAAATATTTATTAACAATAGAAAGAAAATACAAAATGGAATTAAGAGGCATACGTGACAGTCACATTTTGGCAAAATCACCAAGTCTATTTAGGCATTTATCAGGACGCAGAACCAAATTGTTTAACCCGTCTTGGTAGAAATCAGGGCCCTGTCCATTGAGTCAGGTCAGTCAGGTCTCGGCGGATGTTTTCACAGCACTGTCTTGGAATATTGCAGCACATCATAAACAATATGCTACACGCTACCTTAGCTCAGTCCAGCTCTGACGAGATTTCACTCAGAGTTACCCGTCTATTATTTTGAATCATTTCTCAAATTCGTGCCGTGTTAACTTTGTCGTTGAAGAACTTGGCGGCCACTCCCTGCCTATTGCGGTTTTCGACATCCTGTCGTCTGATTGAAAAGAGTGACACCATTTCGCTACACGTTGTCTGTTATTGTTTCTTCACCGTAAACTTCCACGATATGACTGGGAATGTCAGATGCGGTCGCAGTCTTTGTCCATAAAAATCGAATCACGGCTCGCACTTCGAAGCGATTTAAGCTCTTGCCATTTCAATCGTCCTGAACCGTCTGGAACTTTCAATACCTACCCGCAAACCAGCTGTGTAACAAGTAGCGTCATTTGTCCTCACTCTGGGGAAACAAAATTTCTCCACAATATGTAGTTTTCAAATGCTGCGGCTTGTAACCTTTTTTTCTGATCATCCGCCGTAGATTAAAAAATTTGATTGGATTCGAATCCATTTGTGATAACAGATACATCTGTATATGAATTAACTTTGAATGAAAAGTAATAATTAATTTCGCTCTTAATATTTGAGATTTAATTTCAAAACATTCAGAAGAGTGACGCATAGCGATAAGCGATGAAAAAGATAATAATTAAGAAGTTGAAAAACAGTTCCGACAATAATGTATACTCTATACTGCAATTGCAAATGATTTCATTAATATGCTTGTCGTACCCCAGTCCTATCTTGGACTGGGTTCACATTGCCCGGCGCGCCTGGTGTAGAAGGAAACATATCATCACCAACAAAAGCCATAACAATAATTATTTATTGAAGACAGACAAACACAATTAACAAGCACAAGTTCAATCTATAAGTGGAAACCTTGGAGTGATTTTAATATCTAGATTAATCCCTGATACTCAAATCTACATTCAAATCTAATATTCCCGTCTAAGTAATCTCAGCTATCAGAATTGACAAGGAGACGAACTCTTGCTAACCTCACGTCGGTACTTAATTTGATTCCTTTAATGATTAATCTAATACTTTGCTATAATACTATCAAATACGCGCAAAGCTCGTTGAAGGATCCGTAGACGATTCTTACATTTAGTTTGGCAATTCCTTCTCTCTCTCGCTCTAACATTTACGAAATCTAGACTTTATATAGTCGAATTAATTAGCATATAACTATCTCGTGTTTTTCCGAAGAGGCTGTGAAATAGAATAAATGCTGGCCCCAAAGTTACCCAAGAGGATTAGTTTGGAAATTAATGCGGATAGACCCGTCACATGCTGTACTAATTTACAAAAGGGTGTTGGGTGGTTCTTGATGCCGTTAGGTAAGAAATGAACAAGAAAGGTCAAACCATGCCTTATCCTTTCCTTACGGATGCCGGTTGCCAGTCTAGGAAACGGCTGGTCCATAGGTGATGGATAATGGAAAGACTCTCCAAAGAACAAACACAAAGCAAGGGGAAAGAGTAACAAAGTTAAGAGAAAATCCGTTCCGAACCAAAACTGGCAAGATAAGAGCTGAAGAAAGGGGTGCTCTGGAAATAATGGGAGAAGGGGTGTAACAGTTTGAAGTGCCTTGGGCGGCAGGGAGGTTAAAAAACTGCCCTTCTTCTGTCAAGTCGTAATTTGGAGTAATAGAGCTACTGAAGACCTATCGTGTAAAAGGCTGAATTTTTCGAAGCTCAAGTCTTCACTTTGACGTGGTACGGAAGTATGGAGAGCGTTGCGCCAGCTGAGGAAACGTCCTCTAATGAACGAGATAGCCCTCGTGTAGCTTTGAAGTGTGTTGTTAATAAACAACAATAAATCAATCTTACTTACAATAATGGTTAAGAAAGCCCAATAGACTAAATTCATGTGACGTCACAGTCAGATGATAAATGCAATCCCATGTTTCTAGCCAATCAGTTGCTAAATTTATGTAGCGTCTAATCATGCGAAAAATGCAATCATGTTTCCAGCCAATCAGTTCATGCGCTTTAATGTTGCCAAATTTTGCTTTTTTACAGAAACTTTCTTTTAAAAAGTATTTGTGACCAATAATAACGCACATAGGTAAACAAAATGCACTTGATTTAAAAATACACGCAAATAAAAGTCTAATGTTAATGGAGGACACGTAGTCATATTTATCATGTGACCGCTACAAATTCAGCCCATTGCCATTGCGTTCTGCAATTAATATTTTTTTCCTCCATATTGTAGAGTTCAGTGAAATTGGAACTCGAACATCACGGTTGAGAAGCTTGTAACTTTACATTAGGTTAAGATTCCTTCATCTAAATCACGCCAACATTATTATGCATCTTAACTACGTTGTTAATGCAGCTAAATAAATCTGAATTGTGCAAAGTCACTTTGCCATTGTTTTATTCAATGACATGAGAAAAAAAAAGAAAAGTATTATTTAAAAGTTTTCTTTTTCGTTTTTCGTAATCATTTTTTAAATACGTTCATCTTATCTGCACGAACTGAATGCAAATTGTTTTAACATTTATATAAACACTTTGCACCTTACACTTGACTAATACAACTCTTGGAGGGAAAATTACGGTAATTCTACGCCTGGTTGAATGGGAGCAAAGAAAATATTTTTCGCTCTCTCACACACACACATACACTCATCTAGTTTCTGCGCAGCCTTAGGGCAATTTAAATTGCAGTTTGTATTCCAAAGAATTGAAAAATTAAAAAAAAAAAGGTAGTGAAGATGTCATTATGCAGAAAAATTAGTTATATCCAGATTTGTTGATGTTTGGAAAACTAAATAATTGAAAATTATTTGTTTTCTTTCACTCTGTTCAAAGACGAACTGTTATAAAAGTACTAGAAACTTTTAAACTTCCTATTTAAAAAAAATTTTTGTATTTTACGTAAATAAGTTTATTAAATGTACGCATATGTAGTGAAACATTGCGAAGAGCTTTTGAACTCTGACATTTAAAACATCGCAGCGGTCTTGTTGTTCACAAAAAGAAGGGAAATTACTCACAAAGAAGTCATTCAGATCAAGTTTTGTGCGATTTTGTGTGTGTTTCATTGATTCGTTTTTCCCCCTCCTCTCTACTTATATTTTTCCAGAAACTCAAGATATTTTTAATAAAAAACTTAAGGTAGATTAAACACGAAAACTTCTCGCTTGGTTGCATAAATATAAATTCATTGAGAAAATATCGCATCTTAATTGATTTTTTAAATACTTTTTAGAGAGTCCTTGGCCTATAAATTCAATTTCATGCAGATCAAATTAATCGTTTTGTAAAATGTGTGTGCACAAATTTAACATAATCCATTGGAAATTTTCTTTTTGTTAAACAAACTTTTTTGAATTGTCATTGATTAGTTTTTTATAAATATAACTATTTTTTTTCATTAATGAGAAAGAATTATTAAAAAGCATCTCAAAATTAAACTACCGTATTTACTCGAATCTAAGCCGTCATCGATTCTCCTCAATTTTCTACACATTTTTATTGTAAAGATCGATATCATTTAATTTTAAGAAATAATAAGAATAATAAGTTAATTTAATTTATTTTACCTGTACTAAAAATCTTTCAAGTACATACATGAACCTATAATTAACCGTTCACTATCGTTCTTGAACAATGATTCGTCACTCCCAGTGTAACATGTGATTGCGGAATGGGTGCCTGCGTCGCCATTTTCCCACACGATGTCGTTTTCCGGGCCATCCAATGCATTTATTAAGCAAACTTTTTTGGAATGTTTTATAGAAGAATGCAAAGATAATTATTAAAGACTGTTAAACATTTACAAGCAAAAATTATATCATTTTGCTTATGCCATCGATGTATATTTGTTTCATCCGTGTCAAATTTTCAATAGCCGCTGCTCTGTTTTCGTTTTTAATTGCATGTAAAATTGCCTCCCTTTTCATACTTGCGTCATAGTGAACTCGTTTTGATGCTATTACCGATATCTTTGATGCAAGGGTTTAAAAGAAAGAGTATATAAAAAAAATTTCTCAAATACGAGCAGACAGCGATGTTTAGGATAGACTGAATACTAGAGATAAACTGCTGAATGGGATAAGTCGTCGATGCAAGTGACCAGAGTGGACAGCTACATTTTTCCTTTTGAAAGAGGTTGCCAGTTTTCATTGGCATAGCTAGACTGACAAGGCCCTGTATTAAAATTCCTTG
This sequence comes from Trichonephila clavata, assembly GCA_019973975.1. Taxonomy (NCBI): domain Eukaryota; kingdom Metazoa; phylum Arthropoda; class Arachnida; order Araneae; family Nephilidae; genus Trichonephila; species Trichonephila clavata. The sequence continues at coordinate 25,150 of BMAO01014826.1, read as the reverse complement.
AGGGCTCTTTTATTGAAGATTTTTAACAATTAACGATTTTTTATTTATGCCTTTTGGGGGCCTTGTATCATTGATATTGGTGATACAGCGTACTCTTGCCAATTTTCCCTATCCATCAAATGTTTCGCTTTCGATTCTAAGCCACATCCGATTTTCATTAGCATTAATACTGGAAAAATAGTGCGGCTTAGATTCGAGTAAATGTAGTAAAAAATGTATTAATTTCATTGAGTAATCAATGAACAGTTCAAGTTAGTCTGTGTAGTAAAAATAATCGATTTTTGAGTACTGTTCTATAATCACATAATGAAAAGGAGATTTCCCCATTCCATACTTATTCGATTAAAAAGAGGATTTTTCAAATAATCTTTTAACCGAATTTCAATTTATATCAAAATTGTTTGTAACAAATCCTTTGCGAAATTACCTGCGCCAACGTCAGCTGATTTAAATGTCACGTGTTTTTTTTTTCTTTTTCCGTTACTGATTTATTCTGTAAAGATAGTATTGTGTTCTCTGATATTTTAATGCACTTCTGCAATCGGTTCTAGCTTTTAAGAAAAAAAAGTAACAACTGGTAGATCATGAAATGGTTGTTTCACAACTATTTTCTAGCATTAAGTTTTTGATAATCTGACTTAAAAACGAACGCAAAAATTTATTACAAAATTCGAAATTGTTCTCTCTCTCTCTATATACACTCATGGACAAAAAAATTAGCGCACCAAGAAGGAGTCATCAAAATGATACGAAATTTTACATACGTAATGACTACTTTGATATAAGTAATTGATTGGAAAATCAAAGAAAAAGGCAAGAAGAACGGAGGATTTAACACCCTGTTGAACCCCCATCTAGCGCGAATGCACGATGCGATACGATCGGGCATTGAGGTATACAAGTTCTGTATGATGTCTTGAGACATTTCTTTCCATATTTGTTGTAATCTTGCCACTAGTTTGTTCAAACTCGTGGATACCCAGCTCGCCAATGAGATTCCAGATATGCTCAATTGGAGACAAATCTGGTGGGCAGCCAAGGAAGGTAGTAATAGTGTGGAGACAGTCTGTGACACTTGCCGTATGAAATCGATCATTGTCTGTTGAAAAAGGGCTCCTGTGAGCTGTTGCATGAGTGGCAACACATGTTGCAGGATGCATAGACATACGCTGGACTGTCATGGTCCACGGATCAATATAGGGTACCATGTATTGTAGGCAATGGCACCCCATACCATCACACCAGCTATGGGAGCGGTGTGTTGTTGTAAAGCAAAGGCAGGATTGAGGTGTTCACCACGGGGTCTCCACACATGAACACGATTGTCATCACTGCTGAGATTGAATCTGGATTCATCGCTAAAGCCAACTTGGTTCCATTCCGCTGCAGTCCAGTTTCCTCGTGCGCGGCACCACTCCAAACGGAGGCGTCGATGGGTGGGCGTCAAGGGCAGTACACGTAATGGGCGCCGCGATCACAAATGTCCTTCAGCCAGGTACCTTCGTATGGTTCGAGAAGACACAAGGGCCCCTGTTGAAGGTGCTACCTGTGCCTGGATGGCGGCCGATGAAGCAGTTGGCTATGCGCGTGCATTTCTTACGATGCGGCGGTCTTCTCGACGACTGGTCTGTCGAGGGCATCCTGAGCCTGGTCTTCGTGTAAATGACATCTCTCGGATCCACTGGTCCCAACACCTTCTCACAACGCAATCAGAGCGACCTAATTGACGAGCTACTCGCCTAGCTGACCACCCAGCTTCCATCATGCCGATGATTCTCCTCCTCTCAAACTGCGATAGCTGCTCAAATTGTCTTCGAAAACGGCGTAATGGCATGTCTACCTCAGAACTTCTTTGTAAACGATTCAGCACACTCAAACAAGCTTTGGTTACCTGTTTTATACTCCACGGAGAACGACGTCAAACGCCCTCTACCGACTATACGTAATGCGCAACCACGCTACATTTCTATCATTTGCATATCTCTCTGACATGTACCTTCTTACCAAGTTTCGTTACGATCTTGCAATTATTTCTTGGTGCGCTAATTTTTTTTGTCCATGATTGTATTTATACACTTCTGTGGGAAAAAACCCCTTCTAAAACAAGCCGATCATCTCGAAAATTTTCATGCAGATTCCCTTATATCATACATGCAAATGATTACATTTTTAAGGCCAGTAGCTTTCACACGGGTGGGGTTTGGGGGCTGAACCCCTCACATAACCCAACAGATTTTCAATTTTTATTATATAGATTACGCCTCGGCGCTTTTGTCTGCACGTTTTTAGAATATAACCTCTCTCCCAAAGAGATGTTTATGTACGCTCAGTGGCGTAACATGCACCCCCGAAACCCCCTCATTGCGGAGGGGGCAGGATTCTAGGGGGCCCAAAGCCTGACTGACGCCAAGTTGCAATCCTTTGTAAGATCAGCTTGGGGGTCTAAGACCTGACTTTGCAAGGGGGCCCTAATATTCTCCGTTACGCCATTGTATACGCAAGTGTTCAAGGCTAATGATATTAATTTCGGTTATAACCCTGTTTCTGTTAATCAAGTAGCTTTGTATAAAGCAAATAGCAATCATGGGTGTTCTACTTTACTTGTTGTTGGAGTTGCAATTCCTTGGAGACATAACCGATAACGCTACGATGTTGTCGAAGACTTTATTACCAATTGGACTTCAGATGTGATCGTATAGTTGGGACGCATAAAACTGGCTGATCATACCGAGCAATAGGTCCTTACTTGCACTGTACAGACACGGATGTGCAAAGGTATGGTAGTAATAATTACTGTAAGAAACTCCTCGGCGAATGAAGGCTCTGGAAGGCCAAGGTGGATGAGTTCATAGCCAGATCGGATAAATACGCGAAGGCATAAACTGTTTCTTTAATATCATTGTCCGCTATTCATCATGCTACGGCCCCTTCTGTACCACCCATAGTACCATCCACCACCTCAAGGCGCTTCATTGTGGTGGAGTATGTTCACAGTGGCTTTCAAGACATCCGTCTTTAACCCTACAACATCGACTGAGTTGTCAAGAGCGGTGACAAAGCCGATCATCACAGATTCTAACAAACTGGCATCGCATAGAGTTCAACAGCGAATCTCGTTTCAGTCTTGAAGCCATAAGATTCGTGTGTGCAGAGGCCCCATAAACCTTTGTTTTATACAAATTTACAGCCATTATACCTTGTATGATGAGATGGAGTTCTATCTTACTACAGGTCACTTCCAGTCCTATATATTTCAGTATCTCAGCGACACTTGACAGCCTGCAGCCGGTTGCGTTACTTTTGATGGTATGTCATCCATGGGCAATATTCCAACAAGATAATACCAAGCCTATATGGGTCGCATGCCTTCATGTCCTTAATTTTTTTTCTATGGCTTACAAGGTCAATACACTTTTGATCCATCGAACATGTAGGGTCTAAGATGCCATAAATTTGGAAGAACAACTTATGAAAGCTTGGCAGGACATATCGCAAAGAATTTTTATCACTCCATTTAAAGGCATGTACGAGCACTTATTGCCAGGGATTGGTGCTCTCTAGTTGCTTATTTTAACATTCAGAAAGCCTTTCCTAACCATTGCCGGATTGTAAATATTAATAATTTCATTACGTGTGTATGAACTTTATAATACTGTCAAAAAATAATTAAAAGGAACGATTGCAAAGTTCTGAATTTGAATGAAGAAATTTTAAACTGGTCTTGAAACTAAAAAAATATATGGAAGAGAAATAATTACTGCAAGCAAATACAATGATTGTATTAAGTATGGACTCACTGAATGTATTTAACTTAATCATTTAGGTCTTTACAGCTAACCCAATCAGTTTTTTACTTCTAATTTCTAAGAGCTGTTTAATGAATAAACTTGGTCTTTATGTCGGGAGGTTAAATGTGAATATATGTTCAGGAGACAAAATAAATAAATAAATAAACAATACCAAGTAATTGCATCAAATAATGCGAGTATCTGATTTCATGAGAATATTTTGTACTTTGGAAATGAAGCAATGTGGAATAAGAGAAAAATAAATAATTTTCAAAGAATCAATGTTTAAATTACAAATTTTAAAAATGTTTAAATTGGAAATTTACATAAGCACATTTTTTTTTCATATATATTTTTTAAATTTTACATTAAACTATAATATGATCGAATTTTATTTGGCAGTTTTACTGTTCCTGTGTTCAGATTCAAAATAATTTACATAAAATAAACCTAATAACAAAAATACGGACATTGGCCTCCAAAATTTAAAGTATAATCAGTTTTTTTGCCAAATTTTGAACTTAATTGACATAAAAATAGAAAATTTGGAAAAACTTTGAATAAAACAAAAAATTACTTGTTGAATTAAACATAAATTTCACATTACGATTCTCCAAAAAAAATTCTCAAAAAAATAAAACAATTTTTTTTAAAAGGAATGTGTCCCTTTTCCTAATTATTTGTAATGCATTGGGGATATCGATTTCCAATGCCGTCAATTAAGTTATCGAACACAAAAATAGAAAGTGACACCCATACATGGATCAGTCCTTGTTCCGGATTAATTAACGATCTCTTTGGAAGATCTGAAGAAACTCTCTCTCTCTCTCTCTCTACTTACTAAAATATTCGAAATTCTCTACTGGATTAGGGTACGGTGATCAAACTGCCATTCGATTTGCTCCAAGATGTACATCAACAAACCTAGCACAATGAGGTCAGTTATTATCCTCCGTTTTGTTGAGTTCATTGCTAATTGCACCAACATTTTGTATGATATATGGAACAAAGGCAGCTTGTCCTGATATTTTACAGAAGTGAGTTCCTCCATGTAGAACATCAAGTCAGAGTAGCTACCCAGAATTTCTAGCCCAAACCATGATTTCACTTCCTATATCACGGTGTCTTTCAACAATGTTGGATTGGTAAAATGTGATTCCCCTTTCTCTTCAAATCAGCACACAATCTTAAGCTTCTCCAAATTAAATTGTGAATCGTTTATGAAGAATATAAAGGAGCCCGTTGCTATCTAGCTCAGATAGCCCAATGTAAACGGGCTTTCGATGCTCTTACACAATGTAAACGAGTACTCCTGTGTTGTAGATTAGGATACACATGTGGCAGTGGTATTCTTATAAGCCCCTAACTGCCTCTGGACTGAAGTGATCATTTTCGCCTAGGGGTAGGGTGTGTGCTTACAGAACGGGAGGTACCGAGAACGAATCCATCCTTCATTGGTGACCCTGGGAACTACAAACAAACGCAATCTTCGCTTAGCAATCGTGGCGCCATCTATCCACCGCAAATGCAACCAAGCCGTCAGACACATGACACAATCAACAAGCCGTCTCATACATGACGCAACCTTCAAGCCGTCTCATATAAATGACGCAACCCACAAGCTTTAAGAAATGACGCAACAGCTCACACGCTCGCCATAACAATGATATCGTTCGTTCGCCTTACCGACTCCCTGGTGGGGAAGTGTGTGGTGAGGGTATCTATATAAGCAAGAACAACCTTCACACTAAGATTATCATTTTAGTATAGTGGTTATGTTACGTGCTTACGGAACAGAAGATACCGAGAACGAATCCTCTTTCACGCATAAGGGTCTCTTGCTTAAAGTACTTGTTTGAGAAGGTGTATGCGCACCATAGTAATAAACATAGTCATCATGTTGATCGAAATGATCTGAAAGGAACAATTGCACAGTAGAGTTCCTCCTTCAGTTAGAATTAAAAAGAGGTAATGTGAAGAAGTTGTAAGCCAAGGCCGGTGTGGAATAGTTCTTGATACTGATTTTTAAGGTTCAAATTGATCTTAGAATTCTTGGATTACATTATACCAGACACATTAAGATGCTTAGCATCAGCAGCTTAGGATAGTCTCTTATTTCTATCCATTCGATTAAATGCCATTTCAATGAATCGGGTAAACGACATCAAGACGTGACTAACCAAGCGATACCTCTTTACCAATCTTTTTTTGTGGAGGAGATTCGTTCTCGGTACCTTCCGTTTCGTAAGCACATGACTTACCCCTAGACCAAAATGATCACTTCAGTCCTGCCCGGAGGCAGTTAGTGGCTTATATGGATACCACCGCCGCACACTCCCCTACCAGTAAGTGAACGAACGATATAGTTGATATGGCGAGCATGTTGCGTGAGCTGTTGTTGCTGTAATTAGAGGTGTTGCTCTACGTGAGTCGGACGACTTTGCTGCGCCAAGTGAGAGTGGTGAGTTTTTGGTTGCTCCTTTCATGGGTAAATGGCGCCACAGCAGATCAGAAGGTTGCCTTTTGTGTATTCAGCCAGAGTCACCAATGACAGAGATTAGAATCCTGTACCTATTGATTCGTAAGCACGTAACATACCACTAGACAAAAGTGATCACTTCAGTCCGGAGGCAGTTAGTGACTTATATGGATAACATCCCAACATATGTTTATTTTACTATGTTCTAAATAATTATAAATTGTTATAACATATAAATGCACAATTTTAACTTATAATTGCAAAAACTTTTCCAACTTTGCATATAATCGTATCAAAATGAAATTTGAGACAAAAATAAAATTTAAATATGTGGGAGAAAAGTTTCGAATTTTTTTTTTTTTTTGAAAAATTAGTTTTAGAAAAAAAAATTAAATAATTCAGCCAACTATTTCAAAATTCTCGACTACCGGCGCCAGAAGTTGAGTTTAGATGAATAGCATAAAAACTTTTTTAATCATTAAAAAGAAATTTTTTTAGAAAAATCTTTCTCTATTTAATATGTAAAATTTTCCTGTAAACGCTGAAGATGTGTTTGACTAGCTGGATTCCCCCCTCGGCTACGCCATTGTTCAAAATTCTAACATATAGCGACAATCGAAGTTTCTTTGTAGACCTAAATTTGTTCTTTCATTATCCTCCAGAGTGGAAATTTGCTTGTTCATTGTGAAAAGCGAAACAACGCTCCTCATACCTCCAGCGGCTGGTGAATGAGAGAAAAATCGTTATCGTTTTTTCCTCGGGCACTTAATTCATACCGCGCGAACCTACGCAAAAGGAGAGGACAAATAAGCGATCGGCAGTCGACGCCTACGTCATTTCCCGTTTCATAGCTACGGTCGACGGCCACAGAGCGGCACGTGTGTCGATTTCACTTGCTGCGGTTAATAAAAGCCCGGCTCTCTCTTGAAAAAAAGAGCAAATAAATGTTCTTTGCGCAGCACGAACAAACAAATTTGTTACTTAGTAGCAGACTCCGACTTGGTGTTCGAGAAGTTACCGCGTTTTGGTCGCGCTGCAGAACTGTAAAAAAAAAAAAAAAAAATTCTTTGTTCGTGCGTGAGTAAAAATATAATAATTCTTTCAAAAGTGCAAACAGTGAAGCTTTACGTGCATAATAGTTAGTGAATAATTCTTTTCTTCCCCCCAAAAATTTTCGTTTTTAAGATTATAAAAAGTATATTGACTATGTATTACTATAAAATTATTTTAAAATACAAGTATCATCCACAAAATGAAAACCATTTTGTCATAAAAAAATGAAAAACACAATATTTTTTAGAAAACAAGATATCAATCATTGGTATGGCCAAGTAATTTTAGCACGTTTTTCACATGTTGTATTTTACAGTAATGAAACTAATGAACTTTTTACTAACAGAAAGTAGTGTACTGTACCACTCCTCTAAATGTATTACTATTGAGCTGAAATGAAATAATGACACAAATCTGTATCAGCACTATAAAAAAGAAACAAATTTTTTTTTTTTTACAGAAGCTACAAAAGCTCGGACAAGGTGACTTAACTCCTTGTCTAGGCATAAAACTCGCTTCTATGTATTTATTCTATGCAGGTAGATTTTTTAAAAAAAAATTTTTTACAAACAATAAATTTACTTGGTAAAATTTGAGAAAATTTTGTTATAAACTAGCGAAATTCAGGAAAGCTTGTGGGAAAATTCGGGAAAACTATGGGAAAATTTAAATATGATTCGGCTCATCTAGGGCACAAATGCGACCCAATGCCGAAAACCCGATGTTAATTGGTTGCTTATTGGCTGAGGAAAAGGTACGACAAAATATGGAACGAAGACGAAGACGAAATTTGCGTCCTAATAGCGCTTTTGTTCCACTACGTGAAAAACGCGCTAAAAAAGTTATGTTACATACCTTGAAGCTTCTTTCATTTCTTTACACATAATCATTTCCTACATTTGTCATTTGTTCGTGAACTTCAAAATTCCAATGTTATACTCTTCTGCCACTAGTGCATTAACAGCATTCAAGTAAAATACTAACAGTCCGAACCTTACCTCGTAGCGATTATCAGCTTTCCCCCAAGCTGAGGGAAAAAGATGGGTTTTTCTAGGAAAAAGAGGGTATGACCCCAGTATGTACAACAAGGTTCGTGGTTTTTTGTTCACGACAATGCTCGCTCTTACACAGCCAATATCGTCCAACAGCTCCAAGCAAAAATGGGGGTAGAGCAAATTGTACACCCTCCATACTCGCCAGATCTCAATCCTTCAGACTTCTTCCTATTCTCACGACTCAAACTCGCTTTGAAAGGAAATAGATTTGACGATATTCCTGACATCCAAAGAAATGTGGCGAGACTTTTAAACTCCATTCCAAATGAAGACTTCTTGCAAAGTTTCCAGAACATGTATAGCAGATCTCAGGGGTGCATAGTCATCGGAGGTGATTATTTCGAAGAACAATAAAGCAATTTACATTAATATTACATTTACGTTAATGTTACAGGACTATTCACGAACTTTATTGTCAGAGGTTGCATTATTATAGAAAATATTGTCATTGTGTAAATTAATTTTTTGTTAAAAAACTGGGTTTATATAAATATAATTTGTAATTATAATAATATTCTTAAAACAGTTTTATATGTATATTCTAATTCAAGTAACACTAAATATCAAAAAATTATTCATTTATACGCTTTTGCAAAGTTACGGTTATGAGCGTATTCAAATTTAGATTATTGCAATCTTGATATTAAAATAATGAATGAAGTTAGGCTTAAAAATTTGATTCAGGGCTAATGTAAGGATTATTTTAGCAGATTTTATAAATAATTTTATGTGAAATAACAACAACAAAAAAAAAAAAAAAAAAAAAACACCGCTTAGAATTTTTTAAAAAGATAATATGTCATTTATAAATCTTACTTAAAACTAATTCTTATCCGAAGAATATTTTTAACAATTGAATTAATAAAAAATATAATAAGAGATAAAATGTGAGTAAAAAAAGAAATGAAAACAATAAAGATTTTAAAATAAAAAGAAGAAACAAAATAAAGAGAAATTCTAGCACGTTTTTTAACAAAATTCCTTTCATAACTTTTTAAAAAAAGAATCTTATCGAGAAAAAAAAAGTTCTACGAAAACAAAAATTAGAATTCATTAATTGTTAAATCTGACAACAGACAAAGCAAATACTTGAGAACATTTACCTCATCAGATTTCTTTCTAATTATTTAACGCGAAAATTCTTTTACGCGTTCATTAAGTATTCGAAAAATGAATGAAAGAGTGTGCAAGCGGATATGCGCTTGTTAAATTACTAATGACAAGCCTTTTCGAAGAAATGATGTCTTCCATTTCTTTTTCTTTTTGCTTTGACACCTACGGTAGCGCATTTTTTCTTTCGGAAAAGTATTCCCAGAATGATGTACAGCTTCCTTAGCAAAAAATTCTTCTTTATAATAATTCTTCCCTTATTATTTTGAAGAATTTCTTAATCGATTTAAAAGTTGTAGCAAGAAAATAATAGTAATCAGTTCCAAATAGTTTAAAACCAAGAACAATTAACGCATATAAAACAATTGTTCTTTTTTCTCCTCCCTTTTGATTAATAGGGTAAAACAATACAGAATTCTTTTTTTTTGTTTTTAAATTACATATTCTAAGTCAGAGATTCATAATAACGTTCAACACTTTCCACTGATGAAAGAATTAAAAATTCAAAAAATTTTTGAGTTGCATCAAATACGCAAAAGAAATAAACAAACTTGTAGCTACTTTTCAGAGTCGTTTCACTAATTTAAGCAAATACAAACAAATATTTGAAATAAAGTGATCCGCCTTTCATGTCGGAAGTCGAATCGGCCCAGAAAATATCTCCAAATGGAAATGATTGACTTACAAAACGATATGAATTTAAACACATTTTTAAGACATCAGAATCAAAAATAGATTTTTATAACACTTATGTCACGAAAGAAAAATTTTCCAATTTGAGAGATCCGACACAAAAAGTTGTGAGTGCTTTTGGATCAACTTAAACCTGCGAATCATTTTTTTCGAAAATGGAATTTATCACACATAAATTGTTATCAAACTGAACGGACGAAAACCAGCAAACATCAATTATGATGTCCAAATGCACGCATTGAGATCTCCTTGCAGAAAGTAAGAGAAAGAATTAAGAAACAAATACCTCTCTAATTAAATAAACTATACATTATTTTACACTCATGTCCATAAATTAAGGATAATTCAGAATCACACAGAAATTGAACTCTAAAATAAAAATTTCACCTGTAGAATTATCACACACATCTTGAGGAAGAATATGCAAATTACAGGAAACCACCAGATGGTGCGGATACTACGTCACAATGACGAGAGTATAAGAGAGGGGTATATAAGGAATGGTGGCAAATAAGTAAAATTGTTCACAAGCGCTTTAAAAGCCTTTCAGTGCAATAACCGCATAGTTATGGCACAAAGGAAGCATTTCGATGATTTTTTACGAGGTAGAACTGGAATGTGACGACTGGAATGTGGACGTACCCAGCGGGAAGTATCCGAGGAACTTGGAATCGCCCAGAGTGTCATCTCCAGGCTTTGGAAACGATTCCAAGATGATGGTAATGTGAGTAGATGTTACAGCACAGGTCGCCCCCGAGTTACAACGCCGAATGAGGACCGGTATTTGGCGGTTACTGCCAAAAGAAACAGACGGAGCACAGCATCAGACCTATCTCGTCAGCTCTCTTCAGCTACATGTACGACAGTTTCAAGGCAGACCGTATACAGACGCTTAGGGCCCATTGGTCTATATGCTCGTAGGCCTGTCAGATGTGTTCCCCTTACCACAACTCACTGTCGCCTGCGATTAACCTGGAGTACAGAGCATGCATTGTGGACACCTCAACAGTGGTCTTGTGTGATGTTTTCCGAAGAGTCCAGGTTTAGTTTGCAGTCTGATTCTCGCCGGACTTTCATATGGAGAGCGCCAGGTACCCGTTACCACCAAGAGAACACCATTAAACGACACCGTTACGGTGGTGCAGGATGGCTCGTTTGGAGAGGAATTATTCTTGGTTCCAGAACTGACCTGCATGTTCAGGGTGTAACGATGACAGGCCACATCTATCGGGATGTCATTCTGGAACAACATGTACGTTTGTTTCGGGGCGCCATGGGTGCTGAATTTCTGTTTATGGATGACAACGCCCGTCCTCACCGTGCAAACATTGTAGACGAATGCCTTCAATCGGAGGATATCACCCGTATGGATTGGCCAGCATACTCACCGGACTCGAATACAATAGAGCACGTGTGGGATATGCTTGGCCGACGAATTGCAGCCCATCAGCCCCCTCCCACCTGTCTACCGGAACTTCGGAGGGCATTGCTTGATGAGTGGTGTAATTTTCCCCAAGATCAGACTGATAATTTGATACTCAGCATGCGTAGGCGTTGTAAGGCCTGTATTGCATCGTCCGGGAGACATACTCCGTATTAACCATCATACTAACCATGTTAAACTGTTTTTTGTAAATAGGTTCTTTTTTGAAATTTGCTTCAGGGAGTAAAAATCACAATTTTTATTAATTATGTCAAACATATAACATCTTTTTTGCTCTTTACCTATTGTTTAATAAATAGACTTTACAAATAAGTCAAATTTGTTTTGCTTCCGTCTCTTTCTTTGCCTGAACTTCATTATCCTTAATTTATGGACATGAGTGTATTATTATTACATTAAGTAAGTTTGTGTACATGCAAAATAATGAAAAGAATAATAATTGATTTTGTTTTAAATTTTCACTCCAATAATTGCTTGTAATGGGCCCAAATCTAATATAAAAAAATATATATTTTATATGCAGCCCGCAAGATTATAATGTTCTTCCGAAGTGGCCCGCAATGTCATTTGGGTTGGCCACCCTGTACTAAGTATTAATAGCAGTTCTAACCTAGCTATTAAATATTTAAATTTTTTCAAAGAATACTTAACAGTTTCTTTCGTAATATGCAAATTTCTAACTTGTAAAATTTTTAACTGATTTTCTGAAAGGCTTGATATTTTTAATGTATCTTAATGTTTTTAAATGTGAGGTTTTACGATTTTTGAACTCTTAATATGCATTAATTCTTATTCTCAATGTTTTTTTAGTGTGTTGTTTTTTAGTGGTTTTTCCCCTTAATATGTCTTTTCTTTAACCATTAATATCTCTTAAATTGTGTTTGGTGAACTTATTTTGTTCTTGCAGCCCATCTTTCTGCCATTGTATTTGGAGTTTTTAGCTGTAGTGTGCTTTTTCTTTAAATAAATAAATTAATATTCATAGGGAAAAAATGTTTCACAAATAAGAACAGAGTTAAGAAAGTCAAAACATGATGTTTTTCTTATAATTAGAAATTGTAAATGCTTCTTTGCGCAAAATAAAACGTAGTATTTGCTTGAATGTAAGTGCTTATAATACATATTTGTCATTTTTCCATGCCCTGTTTAAAGTAAAATTTTTATTTTAAGAGGATTTTTTTCGCTCAATTTTATCCTTTGAAAAATTTTTTTCAAATGTAAACATGCTCACACAAGTAACTGTATTTAAAATTTAACATATAAATCAAAGGCATAGCTACCGCCGTATCAATGATACGGGGCCCTCAAGCTACAGTCCACTCAACATGTATAAGCACAAAATCGTAAAATGTTAAGGGCCCCCCCCTCCCCCAAGGAACTTTGATATAGACCTACTCAGGATCAGTTAGGCCAATAATGGAAATTATCCTTTAGGAAAGGATAAATATATTACTTCATGAAATATAAATTTTTAAGCCAACATAGAATAAAAACTACAGAATATTTTTAAAAAAAATCTTTCACGATCTTAAAAATACGATATTAAATCATTATAAAGAAATACTTTACATTTGCTGTTTAATGATTTTTCTCATTTTCATTTAATTTTTAGTTGTGTTTCTTTCCTTTTTCGTCAATGACTGCTAAATGGTGTAATTTTAAAATAAAAAGAATTGTTGCTAATTTTTTTCCGCCGAAAAACATTAACGTAATGTAATTTCGTTATTATCTTTTTCGCACAGAAAAAAAAAGTCCTTGTCATGAATGGATAGATTGAGAGCTGAAGGTTTTTATTTTCTCATTTTTTTACTAACATGATTTTATATTCTAATACACACTTTTCTATTCCTTGTTTCAGAATCGCTATACACCAGATGTCAACGTCAACAATTGGATGGAAGAAAGACATGACATCAATTACATTAAGCGTCACAGGCAGCCATTAACTGATGTAAGTTCGATTTTTGATCGAAATGATCTGTCTCTCTTTTTATCCGAAAAGTGGTTATTTAAATACTTACAACACAACCGTTTGATTACAGTTCGACCATGCTTATAAAACTGAATATATGTCCCGGTATGGAGATCACATGAAGGGGAAATTAATTCCAAATACCAGTAAGTATTAGATTACTGTATTTATTCATAATAAGCTCTTCAATTTAAATTACTCTTCAATCTAATTATTCCCCTTACAATCACATATTTTCCGCAGAAATGCACTGCTTCTCTGGAGAGTGCTGGGCCCCTTTTATGTGCAAACTCGCAAATGGTAGATAAAATGAGGTTGGGAATAAAAGCCTACGTTTTGTCGGGTTTTTTTAGCCAGTTTACATGAGAATTTGATGATTGGTTGATAGATTTCCTTGACTATACAGTATAACCATGAAAACACCCAGAATATTGATAGGGATGATCGTCCAGAATCTTTGCTATTGCTCTATTTAGAAGCTATGTTGTTTCACATATTTTTGTGTGTTTTTTGGATGATTAAACAAAATTAATAATTTACTATTGGATCCTGGACTCACAAACCACAAACAATGCATTCCTCCATGTCCGAGCGTATCCAGTTTTTTTCAATTTGTCACAATTTGTTTTATATATTTCCGAATCCCGGGTAGTTTCATTAAATTTTGTTTATACTTCTTCATTGTCCCAAATATTTAGTAGGACTTCAATCTCTTTTGTCGACCAACGTGCAGATTCAACAACAGCAGTCGTCTTTCGAGAAATGAATCTCGGTCGCAATGCATCAAGAAGCTGAAAATGCTTGCTTCAATAGAAATATACTAGACAAATACGATAAAAAGGAGATATTTTCCATAACAATTTATGATCAACTATGCATTACCCTCCCACGTTGCTGGATATTTCATGATGCTGTATGACTAAATCTTGCTTTTAAGTTATTGATATTTAAGTCCTAGCATTAAGCCTTTGATTATATTCAAAACATTCTTACAGTCCTCACCAATGACGTAACGGAGAATATTAGGGCCTCCCTCTTGCAAAGTCAGGTTTTGGACCTCAAGCAGGATCTTACAAAGGGTTGCAAAACCATAACATAGGCTTTGAGCACCTAGAATCCTGCCCCCTCTCCCCCGCAATGCGGGGTTGCACGTTACGCCATTGGTCTTCACAATTTGATTTGAAAAGGACAAGATTTCAATTTATGAAACGCTTTTTTAATTTTTATGCCCACGTCGTCCGTTTATAACCGTCGGAGTTCATTTCCACAAAACCCGTTCCTAGAGGATCTCTACTTAACAAAAGAAACATGCTTGCCAAATTACAAGTTTGTAGGTTTAATTGTTCAGAAACGGCCAACTTTTTTCATTATAACACCCCATACCTCCTTGCGACTCCGTTTTGAGAGTCAATTTCTGCAAAAGCATTACTTATAGCAGATCTGTACCCAATAGCAAAAATAAACCTACAAAATTTCAAGTTTGTAGATTTAATAGTTCCAGAGATCTCGTGACGAATAATTGAGTCTCTTATATGTAAACTAGCTTTTACCCGCGGTTCCGCTCGCCGTTGATGTCTTTAAATAACTGTCAAAGTCGTAATTATTATCATTAGAAAGCAAATAATATAATATGGTAATTTTTTATTGCTTGACTGGAACCAATAAAATTTAAAAATTCTAAAATTGAGCTTAGTTTAACAAAACTGAAAACGCAATTTATAAGAATAATAATTAACAACAAAAATTCAATAACTTAAACTATTAATATCTTTAAAAATCGAAAGTATCTACGTTTAATATATAATTCCTCTTTAAAAGTGCTCAAAACAGAATATTATTCTAAGATGCTACTGTATACCATATTATATGTTCTTCCGTCAGTTGCAAATATGTGAAGATTTGGGCACTGGGTACACCGATCAGGCTACAGGCCATGGGGAAAACATTGCTTTTCCAAATGTGTCCCTGCTACCTGAAATGTTAGCTTTGTTAAAAGCAACAGTAAAATTGGAAATTGAACTTGTTTGAATTGAAATGGTAGGTCAGTGGGGGTACTTGGAATTCGAGGTATGATAACACTATCCCTTTTCATGACAAATGTTCAAATATTGGCACCAAGTATATTCTGCATCAGTTTTGTGATCCAAAACCTCGTTCCTTTACATAGTCGAGGAGCATCGAAATTTTGCATAACTGGTACATTTAGTTTTAATTGAAGTTTATGTGAGAGTACACCCGAATGTTCAAGTGAATTTAAGAACTCCGTGGGATATCAAGTACTTTTTTCTTTATCCATGATTGTATTCATTGATAAATATTTTTCACCTTCCTCCACACGTCGTTTAAATTTTCAATGTAGATTTTATGGTCAATGTAATTGTTAGGAGTCATTATTAATCTTGCGCGCAACCACTGATCCCAATTTAAATTTTGTTGCAAGCCCGGGTAAATTTGAGCATTATCATCATTTCTTCTACATTACAAAATTCTCTGAAAGTAAAATATAACCTCCAGCATTTTCGTCCAAACATCCATTACCGATTTTTAATTGCGTCTCTGCATAATATTCCGAATCTACGTCATTATGAAGATACACTCTCATATTCGTTTCAGACTGAATTTTTCAACTTTTGCCCATAAGCTTGATGATTTAATAGAGACTGATTTCATCTGCCAGTGTACCCCCTCTGGATTACAGGGAGAGTTTTTCAAAATTCACCAGCCAATATATAATAAAGCTACCATTCCTCCTATAATATCTGTACTATCTCGTATTTCCTGAAGAGTCCGATTTAAAGCTTCTATAGCTTTCTTGTGAGCCATCGTACTTTCCTCCCACACTAAAAGCTTACATTGTGGAAGCATCCTGCCTTGAGAGCTATTTTTTCTGAAATTTCAGATGAGTGAATCTTCAAATGCAAGATTAGGCGATAATTTTAAAACGGAATGTTCAGTATGACCGTTGGTCAGTAAAGTCGCGGCTGTCCCAGAAGAAGCCATAGCAACTGCTGTCTTCTGGATTTTTCTGGTGGTCAGCTAAAACGTTTTTCCGGTTCCTCCAGGGGCGTCGAGAAAAAAGAGTGCACCACTGCCGTATTCTGTTTTGCGTAACACTTGTTGGAAAACGTGACTTTGTTCTGGAGTTAATTGAGGGATAAATTCTGTTACTTGATGTTGCAATGCTATAAAATCGTAGTTCAATTCTCAAGCAATTTCATTATCAAAGTTATTTCCGTCGACACGTCTAGGACTAATCATTCCAAAATCATGTAGCTTCTTCTCAACCATTCTGAAAACCTTTATTGCGTTTCGTTGTAGATGTGTTCATTGAAAGGCATATTTGATATAAAAAAAATCTTCTTTGGTAAAACATCTTCCGCCATGTAGTCTTTGTACTTATTTCCAAAATTCAAAGTTATAAATACTTTGAGAACTAATTAAACTAATCAAAACTACTAAAGTAATCAAAACTTTTTATGAAACTGTCAATTAATATTACCATAGAATTTTCAATATCACGCGCGCGCAATTCGCTAAAACTTTATTTCGTTTCCCTCTTTAAAAAGTGGGAGAAAATTTGCATTAAAATATCTGGGATTGTCGGAATAGAGAACTTCTTAGCCAACTTGGCGATATTCCTCAAAGTTTGAGTTTGACATTTAACAAACGTAACGTAATACACGTTAGACGTTTAATAAAAAACCATTTAAAAAATTGCTTTTTGTAAAGATGCTAAATTACACTGTGTTTCAGTTATTTGTTACAAATGTGAGAAAATTTTTATTAAAATTTCCATTATTGACCATATGCATAATTTTGCGCCAACTTGGCGGGGAGCAAGCAACGTCAACGTTTTACCCGCATAGCTCCCGTTCTCGTAGGAATATGGAGATAAAATATATTTTATGTTACTCCCTGATAAAGTAGCTTTCCATTGGTGAAAGAATTTTTAAAATCGGACCAGAAGTTCCCGAGATTAGCTGGAACAAACAGACAGACAGACAGACAAAAATTTTAAAAATTGAACTTTTGATATAAGTACCGTATATACCTTTAAATGCATTTAGTAAAAAGCTGCTAATTTGAAATTACAAACAGACACTTCAATTTTATTTATTTGTATAGATTTAAAAAATAAAGAAACGGATCACTTAGTACATCTTTAATGGACTCGATTCATCTGAGGTCATAATCACAAGATGGTTGGCTAAATAAATAGCCACGTGTTTGATTCGACTGAGTATTTTGGCGGCATTTTCGGATTTGCATCTACTATCATATAACAAAATGAAATCGTTTCTTTTATTTAATTTTAAAAAAAAACAAATAATTTATATTTTTATATGCATTATTGATAGCTTTATAAATATTTTTTAAGTTTCACATCAATATCTCTATTTTTATTGCAAAATTATAATTCGTAAATTCTCGGAACACCTATCGCTAAATTAAGTTACCTAATGATCGATCCCGGTCGCTCAAAAAATTGACATCGCCAAGTATCCCCTGTTCTATACTTTAATACTTAATTTTTATGTGTACAAGATTTTGTTCAATTGAATTATCCATAATTTTTAAAACACAATGTGGCTGACAAACTAATTACTAAGCCCAAAAATATACAAAAACACAAGACACGAAGTCAAAGAACATAAGTATAAACTAAGCTTAAATCTAATACTATATATATATATATATATATATATATATATATATATATATATATATATATATATATATATTTACCTACCGAGTTGCAAAGGGGGAAGGTTGGCGCCTTCAAACTAGTTTAACCCCACTTATTCGGTCCTAAGTCCGAAATTGCATTTTGACTCGCTAGGTTCTTATTTGTATTTCATTAGATTTGATCTTAATTTTTTTTTTCCCTGTTATGTTCTATTTTATATATAAAATTTTTTTTCCATATATATATATATATTATATCTATACAAATAAATAAAATTGAAGTGTCTGTTTGTAATTTCAAATTAGCAGCTTTTTACTTAATGCACTAAAAGTATATACGGTACTCATAACAAAAAACCAATTTTTAAAATTTTTGTCTGTCTGTCTGTCTGTCTGTCTATCTGTCTGTCTGTCTGTCTGTCTGTTTGTTCCGGCTAATCTCGGAAACGGCTGGTGCGATTTTAAAAATTATTTCACTAATGGAAAGCTACATTAACGGGGAGTAACATAGGCTATATTTTATTCCCGTATTCTTACGGGACCGGAAACTATACGGGTGAACGTGAAACTGAATGCCAAGATGAACGCCAAATTGAACGCCAAGCTGAGCTAATGAAGTCGTTGTTTTGGTTACTGGCGACCGATGCTCTTCATGAGACATAATAAATTTACGCGCACATGATAATACGCTGACACGTGCCATAATTTTTTTTTTATGATAGTTATCTCACACTGTTCAGTTAAGTAGAGCATCGGCTGTTTCGGATGCACTTTTAAAAATAATAAATCAAGGCTTCATAAGCAAAAAGCAATGCAAGAAACAAAAAATTGATAAGTTTTACGGTTAGTTTTAATCCTTTATTTTTTTTTTTATTTACATTTTTAGTCACATTTACACAATAGTTATTATAATCCCAATCTATATCTATACAAATAAATGAAATTGAAGTGTCTGTTTGTAATTTCAAATTAGCAACAATTGTTTGCGGGGGCGGGGTTTTAAGGGGCGTTAGAAATTCCGATTTTTAAGTTATTAGAAGTATAGTCTTGAAACTTAGTAAGTAGATTCCTCTCATAGGGTAGAGATACGCTACAAAATGGGTTTCGTGAAAATTGCCCTCAAGTGGCGTTGCGGGATTTAAGGGGCGTTATAGATCATTATTTCCATTTTTAAACTATTAGACGTACAGTCTTGAAATTTGATAAGCAGATTCCTTTCGTAAAGTAGAGAACCGCTACAAAATGGGTTTCGCGAATATGAACTACTAAGTTTAATTTCGGGAGATTAAGAGGCGTAATTGATAAATATTTCCATTTTAAAATATTTGATCATCCTGCTTGAAAATTGGTAGGCATGTTCCTTTCATGGAATAGAGTTCGTCTAACAAAGAGTAAAACGAAAATTGACCCCCAAGGAGGGTTGCGAGGGGTCAAGAGGAGTTACAGAAAAAAATTCCTGTTTTTAATTGTTAGACCCATATACTTGAAATTTGTTAAGCATGTTTCTTTTGTTGAATAGGGATCCACTAAGAATGTATTTTAAGCAAATCAAGTTCTGGGGGGGGGGGTTGCAGGGGGTTACTGGGACGTATTGACAAAAAAAATTACTTTTTTCGAGCTACAAGGACTATAATAATGAAATTTGGTTTGCATTTTTCTTTTGTTGAGTTGAAATCCGCTAAGAGCGGTTATTTTGGAAAACGGCTCTCAACGGGATTACGGGGATATTGATAGTAAAACTTTTTTTTTCCCTGTTAGATTTAGACTTGAAATTTGGCTTGCATGTTCAATTTACGGAGTAGAGATCCACCGAAAATTGGTTTTGCGGGAATCCACTTGGTTTTTGAGTTACGAAAGAGCAAACATCATTCTATGCTTCAATTTTAGAGATTTTTAGAAAACACAAATTGGATAAGTTCTGCCCCTTTTTTTTATCAACAGGCGACAGTTACAGGTATAAGTATATTTTTCAATACAATCGAATTCTTAATGCAGGACTTAGATATCAATAATTTATACATATATATATATATATATATATATATATATATATATATAAGCAGTAAAAATTTATAAAACATCATGAAATTCCCAGCGAAGCGGGCGGGTAACAGCTAGTTTACATATATATATATAATTACTATAAGGAAAGCAAAAGACTAGAAAATATATTAAAAATATTTAGAGTACTAAAAATCTTTAAAGAATATAAAATAATAATGCAAGCAAACTCGAAAGTTAGCGCACAACCACAAGTGTCATACGATCAGCTGTTATTGTTCACTTGATCACACGCTGATAATCACGTGATGACGGTCAAACGATCGCAGCGTCCTCTAGTGATGAATTGACCCCATTGAGGTGTTGTGTTTCTTCTGCGTTATGCAAGATAATATAGATATCGTCACGTGCGAAAACAAAACTTTCGTTAAGACAAGAAAAATGTATGTTTTTGTAAAAATAATGTCACAAATGTGAATCCCACATTTTATAGAACATTATCTCTATGGGTACTAAACTACATCTGGCGTCAGCTCTGGATGTTGTCCTCTAAAACAAAGAGAGAGAGTTTGGGATATTCTGACCCATTCATCTCTCAAGGCGATTCGGAATTCCAGCGTAGTTCGAAGAGGGTGATTTCCATGTTCAACACGTCTGCTGAAAACGTCCCAGGTGTGTTGTATAAGATTTAAAACCTAGGGAAAATGTAGGACTCACCATGCCCATTCAATATCTTCCCGTTCTAGTATCTAGAGCATTTCATATGGCCTACGTGGGCGTACATTATCATCTATGAGCAGCGCAGTGTAAATATGAATAATTCAGTTACAACATTAGCCATGACATAATGCATAAACATCCTCGTTAAATTTTGTATTAACTTAATTTTCATTCTAAAGCCTTCTAAAATTTACCTCCCCGTTTGTGAGAGCAAACACTTTGATCAATGTATCATTTTTTATTCGGTAACTTTAGAGACAAATTTAGGTTCGATGGTGTCCTAGGCCCAAGTTAATTTGACGCCCTTATGTAATAATAATGATACGAATAGTAATAATGTATTCGAATTAAATTTAGGTATTGAATTTAGGCATGAATTACGACTCACATTACGTAAAACTATAAAACTTTTATGCGAGATTAAAAATAATAATAAAGTTTATGAGTAACAGGACAAAAAAAGGCAAAGTTAAATATAGTGAATTTATATTTGAAGAAAACGATCAGCAAACAAACGTCACATATAGATTTTTTAAGAAAAATTTATGAAAAATCTAACGTCATTAGATAAATGCTTAACTTAACGAAATTTTTTTTAGTATCTATTTGTTCGATATTTTAAATTTTACTACTTACGCGATTAATTATTTTAAAAAATAATTCTACCCTTTTAATATTGACATCTTGAGGTTGTCAAAGCATGAAAAGAAGCATTAAAATTCGGTCTTACAGTTGATAAAAAATAAAATCGATTTCAAATTGTTGCCACCTCGAAAAATTTGGCGCTCTTAAAAATTTGTCGCCCTAGGCCCGGGCCTCCGTCACTGGGTAACTTGATGAGTTGGAGAGTTGAATGTTCATTACCCTATACAGCTGATAGCTGGTGTGAATTTCACTTACCGTTTTTTTTCTGGGTTATTTAATTGCTCGCACTTTTAAATTCTCATGTTAAGAGTTTATTTTAATTTCCATTTTCATGAAGAAGGAATAATTGGTTTTCATTTGTTAAATACAATAATTAAACGATTAGAAGACAAGGGTAAACATGTTCCCTTTACCAGTTAGCTTTAGCACAACTAAGACTTCTTTCAGTATACGTTTCAAGATTTTTTTAGTTAGGAGAGTTTTATCTAATTAGATCAAAGGATTCAAAAACGAGATGTTTTAATCCACAACGTCCGCGCAATTTTCCACCTTTTGAGTCGGTTTCCATAAAACTCGCTCTTAGCGGATCTCAACTCAACAAAAGAAACATTCCAGCAAAATTTAAAATCTGTAGGTCTAATAGTGCCGGAAATCTCGCGATGAGTGAGTCGCTTTTCTCTTATTTATTTATGCATTCATTGCGTATATTTGGGAAATAGACAAAGGGATTCGCTTATATAGCTCTCCTAAGTCAAATTGTGAGAAAATTAAGAATTAGAGTGAGATAAAACCTCCTGATATATATATATATATATAATTCTCCTTCAACATTATGAAAACAAATTATTAATCTTTATTTTGTAATTTTATACAAATAAGATATATCATGGTGTGTTGAGAGCAACTAAAAAACAATTACAAATAAACAAAAACCAATAACATTAGAAAAGGTCACAAGTCAAATTGCGTCTCAAATTTGCGGGGAGGGGGCAACCGATGATTCCTCCATTTATTTGAATAATAACAGATTTTGAATAATAGTAAATTAATAAACAAGGACAAACAGATGACTACACGAAGTTAAATCAATGTATTTTGTCAATTTTTCATTATAATAGATTATTTACAATCGTGCTAAACGCATTCATTATAAACAAGTCGTACAGCGTTTCCAAAACGGCTTTCAAGAACACTTCCACCAGCATAAACTCAGAAAGATAGTCTCTTATCACAATCAACACACAAACAGATTCTGTTCTTGACTGAACTCTTTTTTTGAACTGCACTGACCTTTGTTGTAACGGTCCTTCATACAGACTCATGGTAATTTCTAGAAGAATCGTTTCAAAAGTCTCGGTGATTCCATGGCGATATCGTATCTTATGCCAAATTTGTCTCCAAGGGCGATAAAATTGCCAATCTGATAATCATGGTTTCATCCTTGGGTCGGATAATCTTATTTTTCAAGTTTAAGCTGGGAAATGGACTTCGCCTTTAAAACTCAGTTTTCCCTCACGAAGAGTATTGCTGCAGGGAAAATAACATACGTGGCGTCTCTCGCTATTTTACACGAGTTCATTTGAGTTGTGAACTCAGGAAAATATATTGGTCAAGTTTATAATTTGAATTTTTCTGGTCTTTGAGCATTGTTCATAATATAAATATTAAAAAGGTCAGTTTTGTTCATTATTTACCTGAATATGCGCTCTTAACTCCTGTACAGGAATAGTATTTATGAATTTCCGTATTTTTAAGTGAATAATGATACACTTTAAAAGGCGTATTATTTAATAGGATGAAATCGGAAGTACTCGGCGATTAGTGGTTTCTTTAATACATATTTTTTGCACGATTTTTTTTTTTTTTTTTTTTTTTTTTTGGCAATTTATAAGTTGTTACATAGGATGTGAAATATCTGACAGTAAAAAAGTCCGTAAATAATTTATACAGGTTTGGATACAACTTGAGAAAAAAAATAGCTTAGAGATTATTATTGTGACTTTTGGGGAAATTAATGGTAGCGAGAGAGTTAAGAAATTAAATAATTGATTTATTTACGTCACAGCTATTAATTACAAGACATTTACATTTTAAATAGAAGCTATTCACTCACTATTAATTATTTCAATTATACAGAAAATGTCCTTTGTGAGGGAGGAGGCAAACACAATCAAACTTCTTGGTGTTTTTAAACGGACTGACTTCTCCACTGTCCCGGGGTGGGGTGGCTCTTCCCCTGCACCTTGAATTTCAGCCAGGGTGTCCGGCCTGTGGGCGGAATGGTATTTCTCTCCCGGTCCTCAGTCCTCAGGATGATGTCAGATGAAAAGACCCCACAATATTTAATGGTGCATGTGTGGAAATGAACGGTGTCATATTATCCGCATAAAGAAGCCGATTTTTCAGCTGTGTGATGCCAAAGCGTCACATAATACTTTCCAGAAGATATTCAAGCGCTAATTTTATAACTGGCACAAAACTATTTCGACTATATCATCATATACTAATTATTTTGAACTGTGAATATAGGACACATCTGCACTAAAATATGTCACAATATAATAGCATTGCGACTTAGCAACTACTTGTCAAAATTTGCTTACAGAATTATTTCTTTTTTTATAACTTTTTATTTGCAATCGCAGCATTTCTTCGAGCAAAATAAAAAAAAAATCTTAAGGAAACTGAATACGAAAAGAAAAGCAATAAGCAGAACGTTCACTTTAAAAAAAAAATGGAAGTTTGCCTTTGACTAATTGTAATCTTTGATTGATAGAGGTGAATGGTTTCGCAGGTATATGGGAGTGTGGGAAAAAACTAGAAGATCGATGATAAAACATCAATGAAAAGCCAATTGCGGATGGTTAATATGCGACTGCAGTAGGAAAAAAAATCAAACAGAAAAAAAAGATGTGCGTCACCAAAGGTGATGACATACTTTGAACAATATGTATTTTTGATGACGCAGATTACTCATATTTACATGTTCGTACGAATTCTGAATCATTTTCCGGATAAATGTGTATTTTTTTATCTATTTAAGTATGTTTTTGCTTACACATTTTTATGTCTGTTTGTAAATATTTCTTTTGGATAAAAATACTGTTTAGTTTATTTGTTTTTTTATTTGTTCATTTTATCATTGCTGTGCAATTTCTTCATTTCTTCACACAATTTTCAATCTGGACTTCTTATTCATTTATGCTGACTTTCGACATTTTTTCAGAGATATATTTTGTTTTTTTATCACTAAAGACCGGTTCTAAGTAAAACTCATTTGATAAATAACATTTTTCGTTGTTGTAAAGATGTCATTTCATTTGCGTTAGGCTGTTAAAGAGTTTATGAGAGAGTATCTAAATTTTTTTATACGAATGTTCTACAAATTTTAAATTCAATTATTTTTTTTCAAATGTTTTTTTTAAAATAACGAGGAAAAGATCATTAGTCGCAAAAAATAACCTATAGGAGAAGAAAATTTGCGAAATTTTTGCTACTTTGGTT
>BMAO01014825.1:0-34735 GCA_019973975.1 Trichonephila clavata | reverse complement strand
AGAGAGAGAGAGAGAGAGAGAGAGATTATTCTACCTTGTGTAATATATAGAGAGAGAGAGATTGATATGGATAGATGTAGGAAATTTGTTTTTACTTATAATATTTTCAACTAATTCTTAAATGTCTTGTTGAAATTTATATTCTATGATTATGATTATCATATATATAATGACTGGAAACGTGGATTATAATTTTAATTCGTCAATTTTTAATGGCACATTTTAATTGTATTTGCATCATTATTATTTATAAATTTTGCTTCACTCTCTTGTCTTGGTGAATTTATTTATAGCTATATCTTTGAGGAAACAAATATTCAGAGGACTAGATATTAAAAGACACTGTGCTAAAAATAAACTATAATACCTTTAAAAATACAAAAAAAGTGTTACGTATTATTTTTTTTTATTTCTAATGGCAAGGCAAATGCAGTATAAAAGTACAAAAGTACGAAGTACAAAGAAGAAAAAATACTAGAAGTGACCGAAGTCATCGCCACAAAGTTTTCTGGTCTGCCGTTTCAACGTCAAATTTCGATTCTTGCCTCTAGGTGTCCTTGTATCGAATGTGTCATCCGGTATCGATTGGCGGATTTAGTTCCGATTCACTGAATCTGCCGAATTACAAATTCAGCAGATTCAATTCGACACAGAGTCCGAAAAATTTCAGTACGATGGAAATGCTTTAACAGCTAGTTGTAATCAGTCAGAAGCCGGAATTAAGCAACATGGTCCCGACATGGACTTCTGGGGTTTGCTAGGAGATCCTCATTATTCTACAGTTTAATTTTAAATATATACTGCTTGAAACTTTATGGTTATAACCTTTAACAGTTATTTGGTGGATATGCAGGCTGTTGGAATAGAAAGATAGTACCGAAGATTTTGTAGTCATGAGCCCTTTTTCGCGAGACTGGTCTCCTCACCTGCTCGTATCCAAAAAATGTCTCAGTGTCTAGGTACCGATCAAAATACCACACATTTCGTATTTAAGGTAAACTCCCTTCGTTAAAACTGATATTGAGAGATTCTCTGATGGGAATCAAAGAACTAATCTTTGGAATAAGAAAAAAATAAGTATATAGCTAAACTATACTCAAAAATCAACAGGCATTTAAGTGCAATTCAGATAGTGTCCACATCTCCATTAAAAACTATTTGCGATTTTCCTGTTGAAGTATAAAAAGGTAATAAGTTCAAAAAGACTCCTGAGGTTGGTCAGAATTTAATTAGATCTATAAAAGGATGGACTTTTGGAGTCTCATTCCAATATAGTATATCTATAGCATAACTCATCAAAATACTTATTCAAGATTTTTCGGGACAACCTTTCAATTCTCGTTTCAATGTTACTCGTAATTATAAAACTCTAATGCGTCTAGGAAACCAGGCGTCTTAAAAATTTTCTTAATACATGAAAAAGTGAAGACCATTTTATACTCGTAGTATAGACTATATAAGTACAGTGAGGTTTCTTTGCGGGATAAATAAAGGTGTTCCAAAACTCCACGTCGAGCGGCAAGAAGTTAAATGGGTAGTTATGTCAGTTCTAGGAAAAATAAAAAACAATTCCCTATCACTTGGTTAAATGAGGATTGGCATATTTTGGAAAATGTACAAAATTGAGAAACTCTATCACATCATTAGGTACTGTGTCCACAAATTTCTCCGCTTTACAATGACTTTTACTCTAACGTTTTCTTACATACTCATGATATTAATCACAATCTCAAATGAACCAAAACACTTAGCCGCCTTGTTAAAATGAGCGTAATTTGAGTCAGGGTTTTAGAAAATTACGTCACCTCTAGCTTTGAGTCTCCATAAAAAGAAAATATTCCTTACAACCTCAGGCGAACTCTTCAAAAGATGGCCCCTTTAGGTGCGATTTTAAAATGGTACAACACTTCTTCTTTCGTACTCATAACAATTATAGACAATTTTTGGAGCGAAAACTTCTCTATATAAATTAGGTTTTACTGAAGAGTGTATGTAAATAAATCTTCACGCTCGGGTTAGTTACGCAGCAGCGGGTTTACTCTTTTCCAATCGGCTTCAACTGCGATTGTAACTGTGATTACTAGTACTGATATGTAAGATGACGTTAAAAAAAATCATTGTAAGACTGGAAAATTTGTGACACAGTAGCTAATCATGTGATGGAGGGTGAAAATTTTCCACATTTTGGAGAGAATGGGCTCTTCCTCACATAACCAAGCGTTGGAGCTTTTATTATTTTTATTTTTCCCTGAACACATATGAACTCACCTTTCACCTCGTGCCGGCCGCGGTAGCCAAGTGGTCAAGGTATTGGATCCTGACAGGCATGTAGTGAGTTCGAGCCCAGTACCACTAAAAACCCGCAGTGTACACGTTAAATCTGTCGAGAGTTCAAACGTCCTCCCGTTGGTGAAGTGTGGTAGTTAGGAGAAGGGTGGGTGCCAGCTCAGATGTCGTCTTCGTCACTTAACCATGGTTCAAAATTACGAGGTCCGTCGCCAAAAGCCCTCGTGTAGCTGAACAGTTCGACGTTAATATTCATTCATTCACCAAGTGCCCCCTTATCATTAAGTTTCGAGGCAACCTGTATATTCAAATTGGAAAATTAGAAGTTTTCACATCTAACGTGTGGTCATAATCACACGCACTTTCAACATTTTCATTTTAAACCCTCTATTAACACCCTTCTTCACACCATTAGGTGCTTTGACCCCGAATTCCACAATTTTAAAGTGATTTTTTTACTTACGTGATTTTGCATAGCAGTGCTTTTAACAGAGCAAAAGACTCTGCTCGTTTAGTCAACATTAGTTGCTGCTTCAGTTGTTTGAGTCAGTTTCGGAAAATGATGTTCCCTAACTTTGACTCTCAAGAGAAAGAAAAATAATACATAGTGCTCTAGGCAAGTTATTTCAAAAGATGACCCATTTAGTTAAGAATCCAGAATAGTACAACACTTGCTACTTTTCTATTCATAGCAATCATTGTTATTTTTTTTAACAGAACGACTGTATTTTAAAGCACTCAATCTTAAGCGTGTTACTTAATTTAAGCAATAAATTTTAAAATAAAATGGTAAATATTTTTGTAACACTTTAATGAATTAAATGTTCGAAGCGTTTGCCTTCTAACTTCTTTTTCAAAACTAATCTCGGAAATGTAACCTAACAAGATCAAAGAAATTACTGAAGCTTTGGAAGAAATAAATTCCTGTAGTTAATCGCGACTCATCAAGCGATCATTTTCAAAAAGATGTAGAGCCGACATTCGTGTAGAAGGCAAACACGTTTACATTTAATTCATTAAAAAATGACAAAAAATGTTTCCGTTTTCTTTTTAAATTTATTGTTTATATAATCTGAGTTACACATTTAAAATTGAGTTTTTGATGTGTAACATCTTTCCTCTCGGTTGCTGGATGTCTGTAGGAGTGATTTCGTGAAAAGAGACGGAAATGTGTAACAGGAAGTCGGGAAAACGTGTGCTATTTGATTTGACCAATCAGCACTCTTCGTGGTGTCTCTTCGCTGTCCTCGGATTGGAGTCCAACTCTAGTAGCCATCAAGCTGCCAGCCTTTTTTATATTGTTAAATTTAGCATTTCAAAATATTCGAATTCAAAAACTCTATTTCATTTTCTTGACTCTAAATCCACTTCTCATATGCCAGCAAGTCTTATTAGACTTCATTCAGGATAAACTTGCAATCCTTACCCTCAATTGTCAAAGTCTCAGGGCTCGTTGTGTATGAAATCTTGAAGACAGTGATTTCGGTTGTCGTATACATTTCTCCGAATCAAACGGTTCAAAATATTAAAGATTTCTTGCATTTTGTACTTTTACCATATACCAAAGGTGGTTCTGCACTTTTTTTTTAAAAAAAAACTATCACTCGCTTCCCATGATTTCAAGTGCTGATTTTAAGGTTAACTTCAGTTTGCCAGAAGCTGAGTTATTGACGCTGTTTTTCACAACGGTTTTTGGATACTTTGAAATCATAAGTATATGTGTCTTATTTTAGTTTTCGCCTATTGTCTCCGCTCTTCCCCAAACTGAACAAGAATAACTATTTTTGATAAAAAAATTCATTAATCCTTGAGTTAATTATATAAAATTTTCATTAAAGATATAATTATTCAATAGAAAGTTATTTCCAATCCTACCCGATTAATTTTTTTTCAGGATTTAAGTTACTATTGGGCATATTTATCAACATAACATGTCAGATGTTACACATCATATGCGACTACTGTAAGACTCGTTTATTTTTTTAAAAATGAAACCATTTTTTAGAACAAATTGTCTATAGTTGTTATTGACAGAAAAGATTCAAGTGTCGTACCCTTTTGGAATCTTAACTAAATGGGCGATCTTTTGAAGAGTTTGCCTGGTGTTGTATACTGTATTTTCCATACGGACAGTCAAAGTTAGGTGATATCATTTTCTCAAAACCCGACTCAAATTACGCTGATTTTAACTAAATCTGCAAAGTTTTTTGGTCAACTTGTGTTTATGATTATTAGAAAGGCTATCTAAGATCACACTAGAGAATAAAATCACTATGAAATTCCAAAATTTGTGGTCTCAGTACCTAATAATGTGATGAAGGATATCACGTTTCTACATTTTCAATTTTTTACACATCTTTATTGTCACTTAATCAAGTGGTTGTGAACTTTTTTAAAAAATTTTTCCGGAACTGATTGATTTTCTTTTTTAACCCGTTCCCTGCAGACTATGAGTTTTGGGACACCCTGTTCGTTAAAGAAATTGTTTTCAGGATATGAATCATTTCATTTAGCGTTTTAGGATTCTCTTTGATTAGATGGGAATGAATAATAATGGGAGCGAGAGATTTAATCCCTGTTTTGGGTTTTCATTTCGGAAGCCTTTTAATTATACGTATAGGATGACGCGCAATATTTGTCATTGTAGTATATAGATAAAAAAAATTCTAATATACTAATGATCAGATTAGATTGCCACGCACAAAAAATTATAATAGTAGTAAAAATTTGATAAAATTTAAACTAAATATTTAGCTTGATATGATTTTGAAAGAAAAACGTAAACATACTTATATATATTTAAATTTGTATGTAATATGTGAGAGATAATGTTCGAGAAATTTTACTTTGGTTTGTATGATACAATTTACTTTATGGGTTGAATGGTTCTTTTAAAGAATATAGAAATGTCTAGCATATTATTTATCAAAGTGCTGTAGCATTTTTCTATCGTGGAAGGTATAATAGAGTTTTTAGGACTAACAAAATGTACCGAACTTCAAGAAATAAACCTTGAAATAAAAAATTCAATAGCAATTAAGAAGGGAATTCGGGAATTAAAATACATGGAATTAAAAACAACTTTAGAACACACATGCACTCGTTGCCATAAAAACTTGCGCAACAAGAAGTAAGAGTGGGATTGTTACGAAGCTTGGCATGAAGGTACATATAAGGTAAATATATAAATGATTAGAAATATCACGTAATTGCGCATTGCGTAATGCCACTAGAAAGTATTGAACTTCGTTCTCCTTGGATTATTAAACAGGTAAGCAGATCTTGTTGAAGAAGGACGCTTTTTAACTGAAGATGTTATTACACCACCATCGGAGAAAGTATGAGCACCTGTAAGAGCTTGAGAGGGGAAGAATGATAGGGATGATGGAATACCGGATGGTCATCTTGGCGAATAGCTCACCACCTAAACCGTTCTGACTTTACTGTGGGTGAGTGAGTGAGTGAATATTAACGTCCCATTGTTCAGCTACACGAGGGCTTTTGAGGACGGTCCGCGTAATTTTGAACCATGGTCAAGTGACGTGGACGACACCTGAGCTGGCACCCTTCTCCTAACTACCACACCACACCAACGAGAGGACGTTTGAGCTCTGGACAGATTTAACGTGCATCGCTCCCCTACACGGGGAGGTGTTGGGACCAGGATAAATGAGAGTGGTTCGTTACACAGCGATCAGGTTCAAGATGCTCTCAACAGATCAATAATAGAAAAAACCGTCACATCATCCGACATGCCCGCTTAACGCCACACAACTGTCTCAATGTCCACCTTCTAATCATAAGCAGCACCTTAACTACGGAAATCTGTGTCAGTCTATACAATACAAGGACAATTGCTATCATGGCGTCCATTACATGCACTGCCATTGACATTCATTCACCGTCACCTCCGTTCGGAGTGGTGTCGTGTTCTAAGGGATTGTACTGCAAGCGAATGTAATCAGGTCGTCTTCAGCGACAAATCAAGATTTAAGCTGAGCAGTGATGACTATCGTGTAGGTGTGTGGAGACTCCATGGTGAGCGTCATCATCCTGTGTTCGCTGTACAGCGGCACAGCCCTCCACAACTGATGTGATGGTATTGATTGCCATCGCATATGCCACATGGTCCTCCTTAATATTCATCCTCGGAATAA
The DNA here is from genome assembly GCA_019973975.1 of Trichonephila clavata. Lineage (NCBI taxonomy): Eukaryota > Metazoa > Arthropoda > Arachnida > Araneae > Nephilidae > Trichonephila > Trichonephila clavata. The sequence goes on along the minus strand of BMAO01014825.1, from coordinate 28,292 downwards.
CTTAGAGGTACTTTCGTGACATTCTTCAGCCACATGTGTTTCCACTCATAGCACGGCTCCCAGGAGCCATTTTTTTACTGGACAATGTTTACATTTTTCAGGAAGGGTTTCACAAGACTCCCTTCGACACACTTCCAGCCTTCCACATAGAGTAAAGGCATACCAGATACTCATAACTTTTATATTAGACATATTTATAATTATCTCTTTCATAAAATGAGTACAAAATAAAGTCCTACTATAAGTTGTACTATAAAATACTGTGTGTACTTTGCTACAATAATAGAATTTATCAGTTTTTTTTTCAATTTCAAGAGAAAAAAGTTCTTTTATTTCTGATTTAAATATTATTACTAAAAATACTTTTTCATTACAATAAGAAATTAGTTAGATTATTTTTTCATTATAATAATATTTCAGAGTGACAAATCTCGCAAATCTGTAATAGATACGATTATACAAGCAATGCGTTAATACATACCAAACCAGATTGCTATTGCTGATGACTTGAAAATGGTTGAAAACAATCTGTTCAGTGCGAAAAGATTTAAATAAAAATTACTGGTTTCAGGTTCGGGTTTTTTAACAGCAACTTAGTTATAAGTTATCAAACCACAAAGGTTTGAACAATTTTGTCCCTTAAGATTGATATCAAATATGGAATGTCTATTGAAGCCTTTGATCAATTGAGATACTGTGTACAAAAGTTTTGAATACGAATTTCAGTATTGAATGAGAAATCAAATATGTTTGTGTGATTTCTTGCACAAAATCTTTCCAGAGGATTATTGGGGTAGTATATGTTCATGTAGCTTCTGAAATTTTTGCTCTCATATGTAAATTACGTGACATTGGACATCCTACAGCAAGAAGGAGAGGCTAAAGAGCTATGAAAATTTCATGTATGTATATTTAGATGTTTTTAATATAGTAAAACTAGTAATATGGAAGAGAAATTATATTTAAAACTTAAAACTGTGACCACATATTGCTTTCAGGTATCCGACTACTTGAGACAATTTTTTTTTAAACAAATGAAAATATGGGAATTTGTTGTTGTTGTTTATAGATTTGTTTAGTCATTTTAAGAAAAATATGCTAAAATTAAGAAGGAAGAAGAAATTATTGTTACAAAAACGGGAAAAAATTTACAAAAAATAACATAAACGGTGTTCATTCTGCACCAAAAGTTTATGAACAAATTTTCAATATTTCAATTCTGATGTGTTGCTATGTTATTCATTTTTGAAATGACCTTCAGGATAAGAGATATTTTAATTTTTACAAAAACTAGAGCACTTTATCTTAGTTGTGTTATATGAAATTTCTTAAAAAAATAGCAATTATACTAACCTTAGGGACTGTAAATTTTGCAATAAAATGGTTATTGATAAATCTGAATTTTAAAACACTTCTACTATTATATGCAACATACACAAAAAGTTTCAGTTAATAATTTTCAAACCTTTTTGAGCAATCGCTGTCCCCGTTTGAGCATTTTCAGAAAAAACACACACACACACATTTCGAGTAAAACACATTTTAAAGTATGACATATCTTGCTTAAAGTAATGACATTGCTTTTACTAAAACACTTAGAGTTTTTGTTCTAGTGAACAGAAAATAACAAACTTGGTATTTTTATAAAGCTAAGAGGGAAGATGGCTTATAAAATAAAATCTTAAAAATATGTCAATTTTTTGGCGAAATTCACAATTTTAGGGTAGTCGGATACCTTAAAAGCAATGTTGCTTGCAATTTCAGGCATAATTGTAAATTATCATTTCGTTAGCTATTTCTTAGCTTGTTTTTAATTTTGATTCTTGGAAGAAAATGTTTATTAGCATGAAATTAGGTCCAAATATTATGAGAGAAGCAAACAATATTTTTTTTATTACGTTGTTAGTTTCAGGTAAATTATTTCGTGTACCTATATTAAGTTTCTGTTTAAGGAAGTTGTTTGATAGCTGTTTCCAAAGCCGATTTCTCAGTTGAAATGAAGTCAATTATTTTAGATCGATAATTATAAATTAAAAATTAAAGAACAATATTTTCAGTAGCAATAATTATATTTTAATAATACATAGAGTCAAAAATCAAAGAGAGCTGTGATCTTCTGACTCATGGATTAATCAGTTAAAAATTTACACTCATTAAATGGTTAAATGGTTGTCATTCCTTTGAACGGCTTTCTTAAGTATAATTTTTATGCATTACTTCAAATTTTTTCACATATCCATTTGTGTTAACTACTCATTTATTTCTTTTGAAATTTTACTTAATGTGCTTTCTTTTGTTCTTTCAAATTTCAATATTAGCCCGTCGAATAACAAAGGAAGACAGTTGGTATCTGTCAAAATAATTTAACCCGCTAGTGAGCTACTCGGTCGTGAATAACTTTTTTAAGTTGCTATTCACCTTTTAAATTTTTGCCTTATTTAACTTTTCTATTTCATTTCTCTTTTTTTTTGTTGTTTAAAGGAAGTTTTTCAACAAATTCCTCATATTTTCCCATGCAGATAAATATGTGTGTATATATGTGAGTGTGTGCACATATATGCAAGGCGTTGCCGAATTCGACCGACAAATTCAGAGGGGTGATAGTAGGCAGCTTGGGAACGATAAATCACCACAGAACATGGGGTCACAAACCATTCATAGTCTATGAAAATCGCGGTAATAGTAGCCGTAAGAAGGGCTATAAGCCAGACGAGAGAAGTGTTTAAGCGAATACTGGGACTTGGAGAGCCGAGGTAGGGTTGAAAATTAATGGAAAGACGCGTATAGATCCGTCACAAAGTAAACTATTTTACTTCTGACAATTTCTAAAATATTGTTTGTTTTGTATTCACAAACACAATGAATTACTTGGGAAAAAGAATAAATATGTTTGAATAAAACTACACAAATAAAGACTCTCAGCATTATAGTTAGAGTTTGGGGTTTAAGAATAAGGCAAGCCTTGCATATTAAAACTTCATTTAAAACGTTTAACTATTTTATTAATTTAATATTTTGCAAGTTCCAATTATAAATTTAAGTTCATAATCTACTTCTTAATAATTTGAGTTGCATTCATAAAACTTTAAAAGATATTCCAAAACGTATCATTATATCTAACACATATATACAGATAAATCCTACTTTGGCATAACTCATTGTCCTCCATCGATTAACCTGCCTTTAAACGGAGTTTTTCAGGTTTTTGACAGTAAAAAGGCTTTTTATTGCTTAAAATTAATATATATATATATATATATCATAATAGGTCTTCATTTTAGTCCCTTGACTCTTCTGGTTCCTTTCATTCTAAAGGTCTAACTCTATTTCATGCTATACATATGCTTAGTTAATTCTAGTACAATATAATTTTCCATCATTTTTATATTGTGTTTCTTGAAATCTGGTTTTAATCTTCTAGTTTAGTTAGTGGTATATTTTAGTACTATCAATTTTATTAGAATGTGTATTTTTTCATTTTATGATACTATATATATATATATATATATTCCTTCCTTAGTTTTAATTATATTTAGTTGTTATTTTTCTCAATAAGTAGTTTTTTTTGCTTTTTTTTATGTCCCATTCCCTGATCTTCGGTCTCCTTGTAATGAAAATGTCCCTTGAAATGTTTGAAATTTTAAAAAAAATACCAGCTGATACTAAATTGTAACACAGATTGGGGCTCGGGGATTTTATGCAATTAGTTTAAAAAGTAAAATAGTTCCTTCAGAGCGATGAGAATTTACTTTACACAAACAATCCTTAAAAATACAGGATGCAGCCGTAATATTCATACAATAGGTCTTAGAAGATTTTAATTCCTCCTGCAGCTCTCAAACACAACTATTAATGTCTCAAAGTAAAAGTATGCAAAGTTTATTTGAAAGCAACTTTTCGCTAGTGAACTCTTCAATAGACAAATCAATACTGACTCAGTTTCAGGGTGTGACTCTATTTAAAGTCTGCACGAATGACTTCAAGCACTTTCTCGAAAAATCTACCTAAGTCATAGAGCGTGATGTTAATAGATTTATCCTGTAATTTCCAGAAGCATCCATATGATAGTCAAATCACCAAAAAGAGTCCCCCTCCCCACAAAATAGTCTCCACCAAATTTGGGAGCCTAAAATGATACCAACTTGGTAGTATAGCAATATTTCTATAAGTTTCCATTGAAACGCCATTATAATGTAAGGGAAGGTGTTGCATGTGATTATTATAATTTTAGCATAAAATAAATACAACAGAAAGTAATATTAACGTATTACATATTCAAATATAATTTATTTACACTACTTTAAGCATTCATTACACATAATTCGTAACAATATTTATCATATCTGTTGCTTTGAGTTATTTAAAATATATATGTCCATTGGAATAATATATAGAAAAATATAAAATAGGTTTTAGAAAGTTGTTTTACATTTTTACTATGAAACCAGCTTTGAACTTTGTATATTTCTGAGTTATTAGAACATACTAACCACGTTGAAATAATTTATTACAGATTATTTTATTGTTTAATTAGTAAAAAAATTATTCTGGGTGTATAAAAGATCTTAAATAGCTTTTTAGAACAATTCCTAACATATATACGAAGTGTATGAAAAATTATATTCACTGTTTCGACAAATAACAGTGACTAAAGAAAGAAGAACTATAGAAAGGGGAAATGATTACTTCTTCCATTTTCAACGAACGTCGCATGGCAATTGACAATGGTTGAAAAGGAACAAAACACTTCAATATGTGACTTGCGATGCCGACCTAAAAAGATTAAAAAGTGTGTGACGGGGTCCTATTTCGTGCACTTTCACTAATTCTCCAGGTGAAAAATACTTCTTTAACTGTTGTTTGAGTTTAAAACCGTCTTCCGTAGAGAAAACTTGATTTTATGCTAATGTGAGTGCTATTTAAAAAAACTCTAGCAAAGTGAATGTTAGTGTTAGTAGTTAGGCTGCTATTAAAGTGACATTTGTGAAGTGACTATCAGAAGCACTTGGTGTACTTGAAAAGAAGACCGGAATATCCAGTTGACCCGGGAAAGACCTAACTAGTGCTGTTACATCGGATCACACTCATTAAAGTGCATAATTATTTGTCCTACGAATTTAGGGTATCTACACTCAAGAGCCAAAACATTATGACCACCCCTACATTTTGCAATGAACTTGCCTGGATGACGTGAAAGGCACGTGACCAGGTGGAAGTGGTATTTAACTACTACTGGAGAGTCTGAAGAATCATTCTTTCACTTTCTTCTATGTGTGATAGGAAAGGCTGCGGATCTAGGCGACTTTGATAGAGGGCAGATTGTAATGGCTCGAAGGCTCAGAACAAGTATTTCCGAAACTGCCCGACTCGTGGGTTGTTCGCGATCTACAGTTGTTAGTACTTATGCAAAGTGGATGAATGACGATGGAACCAGCAGTAGATGACATGGTGTTGGACGTCCACACGCTATCAAAGTCCCGGCATGGTGAAGCAAAACCGGAGCCAGACAGTGGCTCAGCTGACAGCCCAATACAATGTAGGGCCAAGTAGAATAGTATCGGGGCACACTATTCAGAGAACAATGTTGGATATGGGGCTACGCAACAAACGTCCCACTCGTGTGCCTTTGCTGACCAAGCGTCATCGCCAACTGTGCCTGCGCTGGACCCGGGAACATCACGACTGCTCCATGAATCAGTGGGGGAGAATTGCCTGGTCAGATGAATCACGGTTTGTCATTCATCACGCCGATGGCCGTGTCAGGATACGTCGTCTTCCAGGCGAACAGTTGCTCCCTCAATGTACAGTAGGTCATACACAGGCTGGTGGTGGTGGTATTATGCTTTGGGAGACGTTCTCTTGAGCGTCCTTTGACCCGTGGTTGTGGTAGAGCAGACAATGAATGCTACAGGATATCTGAACATCATTGCGGACCCGTTGCACCCTTACATGGCCTCTTCCCCCACCCGCTGTAAATGGAATGTTCCAAAAGGACAACGTCCCGTGTCATAAGGCTAAAATTGTGTTGGAGTGGTTCCAGGAACATGATGCTGAATTCCAGTTAGTCTGGCCGCCTAACTCACCGGATCTCAATCCGATAGAACACATTTGGAATCTCATGGTATTGCAGCTCAGATTTCAAAGACCACCAATTCGCAATATCTCGGATTTGCGTGACCGTTGCTTAAACATCTGGTACAATCTGTCTCCGGCCATCTACCAAGGACTTGTGGCATCCATGCCAAGGCGGGTTGAAGCTGTGTTGCGCTCCAAAGGTGGGCCAACTCGTTATTGACAGGTGGTCATAATGTTTTGGCTCTTGAGTGTATTTAATTTGACTGCTCCCTACCAATTTATAACTTTGCTTGATAGTAAATTTATAGAAATAAATAAACTTATTTATTTTTATAACAATATCTGTCCATTCGGTGTCCCAAACTTTAACTACAACTTCCGGGTCATGCACTTGTATAGCATTACATATATACTTCCCTTCGAAAGTTAAGACACAACCTTTTCTTTGCGTGCAATTTGGAAATGAATGAACATAGAAATAAAACATTTTGAATAAATATGCACTAAGCAGTTTTTTTTTATTGAATACGATTCATAAATTATTATAAGTTAAACAGAAACATACTTTACAAGAAAAAGCACTTTAGCAAGGAAGTTTATTATTGGAGGAGCGTATCTTTTTTAGATGTCTAACAACATCAGCTTGTGACAGCCTCATTTGCATCCATCCAAACGCCTACCACCTTAACAAATCGGGAATACGACTTCTGCCAGACATTAATACATTTTCACGGGTTAACGAAATTGCCAGCAACATTTAAATCTCAGCAGTCATGTACAAAACTTTAACACGAAATTACGAAAGTTTGGTCTGGGCACATTTTCCCCAATTCCTGTGTCCTGTTTATTTCTTTAAAATAAACGTATCATGGCTATCGTTCTTTTATATACAGTCAACTCTCCTTCAAAAATAAGAACCTCTCGCTAATTCGAAGTATATGCTCAGCCCCTAGAAAAACTCTTGATATTTTGAATTAAACAATACGTTTTGGCACACTCGATATTTCGAAGTAAAATCTTTGGCTAGCCAGAATACAACACGCGATAATTCGAAGTGATCGTATAAAACTCTCGACAATCCAAACACTCACTATCATGTAGAGTCCAGTAGCAAACAAGTTGGAGGTTACATGTTTTGTATTTTACTATCTCTGCCTGTCCCCCTGTAACGTAGCCCCTTTGATGACCATCGGAGTTGATTCCGATAACTCTGCAGGAAGATAAAATGTCACCAAACAAACTACACATTCCTTTTTCTTTCAAAATCATGTTGATGCGGACGTTTTTCAAGCTTAATTTATTTCAGAAAAATGTATTGATAAAGTTAGATATAGAATGCCATAAAACAAAAACAAAAAAACAGATTTTTTCGTCAAAACAAAAATTAATTATGTACAGTATGTATGCTGTTAATAGATGTTTTTAATACATAAATGTATTCTTTTAATACATGACTTTTAATTTGTGTATAATATGTACTTTATAAAAATACTTTTAAATAATTTCCTATATATATGCAATAGTTTATTTATTGCATAGTTTTAAATTTAAATGTGTTAGAAAAAATTTCTCTTCGTGAATTTTGGGAGATTTTTCCTACTCTTTTGATAATTCGAAGTTTTTCATTGGTCTCCAACTTCGAATTATCGAGAGTCGACTGTATATAATTTTAAATATTTTATATAAATATTCTTAAAGCTCTTTACTATCATTCATATAAACCGTAAATTTTACTGTTACTACCACTTTTTTTAATGATGAGCGCCGCGAAAAACATGTTTAACTTTTTTGAACCCAGTGTATGTCAAATTATTACCAAAATGCTTTATTTGTACAAAAATTGACTAGATATAATTTCTCTGATATATAACCTAAATGTTATCAATTATTTTAAAATAAGCACAAATTACTTTGGAATATTGAGTCCATGCTAGCAGAATGATCCTCGCCACGAACGCTTGAATGGCGTTGTTCTTGTTGAGTCATGGTTTCAAGGCCTGACGGTTCCAAAAAACTGCCATCTAGAGGTGCCAGCTTGGGTGTCATCCTCATCATTTGACTGCTATTCAAAATTTTGAGGCACATCTATAAAAGCCTCGTATTGCTTTGCAGTGCAAATACATACTTCAAAAAAATTTTTTGTTCATAGAAAATGACGATGTGTTGCATTATGCTTTCAAATTTCAAATTTATGTTTTTGAAGTGAAATTCTTTAGGCGCGAGAGTGAATAGGAAATTTGCCCAGTTTTGCGTAACAGGGGAAAAGCGAATGGAAGTAGTGATTTCCCCTGCCATCCCCCCAAATCGCCGCCATGGTGAGGAGATAGCGAGTGGAAGGAAAAGAGAGCGGGGGGACACCACGCGACTTGCGTCATATCCGTGAAAAATTTGGACAATTGCTAAGGGGGTATGGAGTGGGGCATCTTGATGTTTGGACTAAAGACGTTTAGATATTGGAGATATTAAGTGGGTACTCGTAACGAACTAGCTTGGCGAGTAGCCCTTGCTACTCGTAACGAACTAGCGTGGCGTATTTTCGTAGTTTTTATGTAATAAACGTGCCGTTTTCAACGAATAAACGCGCCCAAAATATTACCACTATATGGCTCTTCCTGTTAGGGGAGTGTCTGGGGCATTGGGTATATGTCACTAACGTTCGTGCCAGAATCACTGCGGATAGCGTCTTGTAATCAAACACAGTGACTTCTGTGAGCGATGCATTAAGTTTATATTATTAAAATTTTTATTTCCGTTGAATTAAAATTAATTCTAGTCTGAATGCCTAGAATAAATGCAAAAAGAGAAAAAGAGAATTTCGGGAAATGAAAAAAAAGGCAAACTAGCAGCAAGTTCAGTCGAAAGTCTACATATCACCAAGTAGTCATGTCGCAGCTGTTATCATCTTCATCCATAAAGTTTTGGTGCTTTACACACCAGAGACTGCTGCAATAATTGGATCCGATGATGATTAAAAGCCAATTATCTTAACTGGAGATTTTAATGTTAATTTTGCTTCAGAAGAAGCAAAGCCACTCATTGAATTCTTGAAACGGACACTGAATTTGACAATGAATACTGATTCTAGATGGAACAACAATATAAGGAACCACGATTAATGCAGTTTCTCATGTTTTCTTGATTGACTTTGACTACAATCGAGGATTCTTATATCCTACTTCAGTTACCCCACACCTATTGTGTTTTCTTGGAAAATGATAATGGCAGAAAATTGAACAAAAATATTATTTTCATACAATGAATGAAGTTCAAATTTTATTTGATTAAAGTAAGTTCTCCCAGCAGTTTAATATAATTAGATCTATTTCAGCATTTACGGCCAACGTCGCCAAAGAAGTTTCACTTCTATCGCGCGGCTTTCCACGTTGCTTTTTTATTAGTATTTTTAAGATTGTACTACGACAAAAAAAATTAATTTATCTATAAAACGTTCCTTTTTTCTCTCCATTTTAGCACTTTAGCCTTTACAGACATGGCGAGGTCCCCAAATATGAAAGCCATTTCATGGTGGCACCACCTAGTGGCGGCCTCGTTAACAAATTTAAATGCTTGAATTTTTTTTTAATTCAAGCTCTCTTCGAAAGCTAAATATTGCCATGATTTTAATTTTGCCGAAAATACCCTAGCGAAATTGATACCCAATAGATCTTTTACATGCCCCATAATCATATGACATGCATGCCTACGATTTTCGCATCCGGAAAATCTATCGACTTCAGATGAGGTATAGCCCGCAACTTAGGCTTAAAAAACGGAAACGCTACTTCTAAGACACCGGAGCCAACATTCTTGCATTTTTTTAAAAATTCATTTTATTTTTTATGACATTTTATTTATTTTTAGTGCATGTTTTTATATACACCGCTCTATAACACTCGATTACATAACATTTTGTTACCTGACCTCAGTAACTTTTTCTTTATACTTTGTATTTTTCTCAGCTTTTCTAGTGTGATATGATATTTATATGCTAGATAAATATATTTTTACATTCATATTGAGTAACTCCCAGCTTTTAAAAAATTCCATAGTTTTAAATATATATATATATATCCTTAACTATATTGATCTGGCAGTACATAACAAAAGAAGAAAGGAAAATGCTATAATTCCATATCTCGATTCCAAAACGAAAGTTAGAGTTTTGTTATTTTTAGGAAGGAAATGCCCCCATTTCTGCTCTTTTAGAGTTTTCTAAACGTAGTTATATAGTGACGTCAAAACCGGAGTCTGACGTCATACCGTTTTATTTTTCTTAGGCTACGTGATTTCCGTTTCAGCTGTGAGCAATTTTCTGTCTAAATAAATTTTTGCTTCAGAGCACTACTGATGTAAGTATATGAGTCAGGCTTGATACTTTTTGTAAAGTTTTAAAAGGACAAGCTCGGAGAATTTGAAAAGACTGTAATATCTAGTTGAGTAAAAATTCCCCCTAAGCATGTTAAAGATATGTTACACATAACATTAAATACTCTTGTACATTTATATCAGTTGATTCTATAATTTATGGATCTTTGTTACAAAATGCAATTTTTCTCCCCTCGTTTGAACATCACTCAGATATTTTAAACTGAATTAACAGAAAGGAGTGGGAAATCTATTTTTCTTAAAAGCAACTTTCTTGTTCATTTAAAAAGAACTATTTTTAAACTTTCTTTTAATGTGTTCTTTTGAATTACATTTATATTCAATTCATATAAAAGCTGATACATATTTAAAGGAGTTTATTACTTAGAGATGTAAGTATTCGATTGTCTTGTAGTTTTGAAAAGGTGAATGAAATAAAAATTAAAAGTAGCAATATTTTAAATTTAATCTCAATTTAAGCACATGCACACACATATAGTATATATATTTTTAAAGAGAAGAGAGAGAGAAAAATAAGTAACTTCAAAATGGGTTTGGACATATAGACCGTAAACAATCACTTCATTTTTTTTATTTATACTTAATGAATAGGCAAAATTAGAATTTATTTTCTTAGAAAGTCAGATTATTATAAAATAAATATAGACATTCTGAGAACGAATTTCGTATAAGTGAACATAAAAAAATCAGTGTGAAAATGAATGAACCATATAGTCATTGTAATTTTATGTAGTTTCTGAACATTCATCTCAAATATTTACAGTTCCGAGCTCTTAACAGCCATGGATTTCCAGTTCTTTATTTAAATAGTCTACATCAATTGTGAGCATTAAGTCGATCGCGATCGATTCGCGTACCTCCAAGACATTAAGTGGTAACCACCTTTATTAAGACCTAAGACGCGTATTCTAAAAGAAACAAAGAGAAATATTATGATGGAATAATAAAACATCCTCCGAATTCGAGCGATTTTTTGAAGAATTTGCTAGACTAGAACCACTTGTTACACTTATGTGTTACCCATTCGGCAATGTTGATATGGAAAAAATAGCTGAAAATATAAATTTTATATTATTTTTATCTCTTGGGGAAAACGAATGACATAATTTTAAAAATCCGCAGTTCAGAACCGAAGATTAACTTTTAGAACCTAATGAAAAAAGTAAAGTATCCTAATTTTAAAAAGTTCGTTTTATTTAACATCCCTCTTTTTCTGTACCTGACTGTAGGAATCCTTACTTTCAATGATGAATATAATTAAGATAACACATCGTTCTCATGTATGGACGACCATTTAGAATCCATTGCAAGATTAGCAGTTATTAATTATCAGTGTGCGCGCCTATGTCAGTTGTCACTCTAATAATTTATGAATGGCAGGAGCTGTAGTCATAAAAGGGGAGTCTAGGTATAGTAAAGTTGCCATGGACTACACAATAAAACTGCTTACAGCACCATCTCGCAGATAAATTTGAAATTAGCGTTCTTATCTTAAAAACAGTATGAGATACAGGAAAAAGGTCAATTACAAAATAGATCATCATCATCAATTATTACAAAAAAAAAAAAACATCTTGCACTCAAAAAGGATACGAATGAAAAGCACATGTTGTTGATTGCGTTAAGCAAAACTACATTTTCCGAAAATGAGGTTCATTTATGTGTTATGCTCCAAATGGAGTCCTTTAGCATTAATACAAATCTGGACCCAAATTTGCATTTTCAACTGCACTTTCATCATTGGCACGTGACACGCTGGTATAAGCATCTGTAATACCGTGTCGAAGCTTCTGCAGTGATGATGGAGAGGTTTCACACATTCATTCTTTGTTTCACACATTCATTCTTTGTTTGATGTATCCCCTCAGAAAAAAGTCCAGTGGGTTCAGGTCAGGTGACCGTTAGGGCTATTCAACGCCACCACCATACCTTACTACTATTTGCTGGAATTCATCTTAAATGTACTGCGTGACACGTGATATATTGTGCGGCGGGTACCATCGTGTTGGAATCAAACATTCCGAACGTCAGTCAACGGCAAATCTTACAGAAAATCGGATAGTACATCCTTCAGTAATTTTACAAGTATCGGGATCACGTTAACGTGCCTTCGTAGAATACCAGGCTAATCAATCTGTTTTTGAATGTTCCGCACCAGACATCAACCAACGAATTTGATGTCGAACTCAGACAGCAGATGTAAGATTATTTAGCGGCCAGAAACGGATGTTCTGCTTATTGTATTACGCGCAAAGCGTGCCTTATCTGCTCATATGATGTCTGCAAAAAACTTTGGCTGGACATCTAATTGGTTCATAATGAAGTTTCACCAATCAGGCGTCCCTGATCATCCCCTGTCATTAGTGCCTGCACAGATGTCGAACCAATAAATATGCATTTTACGCCTTCTATATTCAACCTTACTGAAATTGTCTTGTTTTACTAAATTGATGATGCTGAATAACTTTGTAATGTTTTTAAGATAAGAACGTTTTCCAAATTTATCCGGTAGTGTCGCGCATGGCAATTTTACTATACCTAGACCTCACTTTTATGAGTGTAGCTCTTGCCGTTTATAAATTATTGGGTTGACAATGGACCTTAGCAGGCACACTGTATACCAAGCTATTCAAGATTGGTGGACAGTATATGCAGACTAAGTCTTCTCCACTGACTATAATTAAGAGAACTAACTTTAGATGAAAATGAATTATTTTTAATGTATTTTGAATTGTTTGATAATAAATGCCTCATTTTTGATATTATAAGATTTGATGCTATTATTTTATGTGTTTGTATCTTGATTTTTTCTTTAAACGCGGTTTCAAAATAAGTGTTTTTCGTAGATATGTAGGTAGGTACATTATTCGCATTTATTATTAAGTTGTAATAAATATTGTAAATCTTTTTTTAGCTCACCACTCCTACGCCACTAGGTGAATCGCAAGACCTTGAAAATTTAGAAGTAGATCGTACTTTGGAAAAGTCTGCCTCACCTGGTCTACATGTTTTATACCGAATATATTTTTCCTGGTACTGCTTTATCGAAATGCCTTCTGAAAATATGCCTCGTCCGTCCATTCTGTTTTATAAACTTCTTAGTTTTATCAAGTTAAAGTAGTTAAGAAAATTCTATAATTCAAGGTTATGTATTTTATAGCCATACGCTATCATCAAGAATACTCCTAAAATAATTTTTAAGTTCCCTCTTCTAAAGGCACTTACGTTTTCTTTTTTTTTTCTATTATAAAATCCTTGTTTGTAGGGTATGATTTTAGTTTGTATATACTAGAGCTTGTGACGGATCTATAAGGTTCCTTCTACTAACCCCTTGGGGTTTCCTTTTGGGCCATCATTTTTTTCAACCAACTTTCTCCGAGGGCAGGAAACGTGATTATGCAAATTAAGTTTAATATATTTTGGATATGAAGTGAGAATAGATGAGAAACTAAGTAAATCGGCAGTAAAACGTATACGTAAACAGTGCATGAAGCGAGAATTTGGAATCTTAAAGAAGCGCCTAGTTCAACTGTTAGAGCCGTGCTAGCGTAAATGTAAGGATAAGAAGACCACAAAAGTTCAGGTACTGTGATTTTATTTCAAGTAGAAGTCAGAGAGTTAAATTATTAGCACCGTCCTAAATTAATCAAGTTTTGTATAAGTTATCGTAAGGGTACATTTGTATGATCGGATATATTATCCCCACGCCATCTTGTCTCACCTTCGTACTCTGACTGATCATATTTATCTTATTTAGAGTATTATTTTGTCTGAGTTGAATATAGTGATAAATAAATAATTGAAGTTCATTATGTGTCTTCTGATCATTTAGTTCTTCCTACACCTCTAGCCGGGTTACAGGGAAGAAGGGATGTAAATCCCTTATAAGCTTTTGTTTTTAATCTTTTTGAAGACTGAGAAAATACTAAATTATAAGAATGTTTGGGAAGAACGCTACTTTAACAAAATAAGTTGTGTCAACAGTTTTAAGTCAGAGGGGTCAGCTTTTTAAAAGGAAAGGTGCAGTGAAAAAAGAATATTTCTCGCAATAACAACTCTGCTAGAGAAGAGGGGGGGGGGAATCACGTATCGTGAATTTATTGTGGGTTCAGATATGACCACCACTACTTTAAAGGGTTACTTTTAAAAGCGAAAAAATATCATTATTTATAATTTCAAGAATAATATCTAAAAGTCGCTTAAGGGGGTTCACCCATGTGATGGATTCAAAAAATCAAAAAAAAAAATATTTCACGAATTGTTTCCTTAACATGTCTAGAATATGGTGGTAAAGTGATTTTTTAAAATTCGAAGTCGTTATAAAGAAGCAGGTTTTAGAAAATCAGCTGTTCGTAGCGCTAAGTTAAGATTTTCATTGTTTTAATCGAACTTGAAACTTTAAACACGTTTTTCTTAAAACTGTTTTTTTCAAACTTTTCTCCATCATATCTCAAGAACGGTTTGACCGAATCTCTTCAAATTTATAGGGTAGACTCAGCATATACATACGCACCAAATGGATTGCGATCATTTCAAAATTCAAAATATTTCTATTTTTTATAACAAAAACATTACATTAAAAACATGAAATTCGAAACTTTTTCTTCAGAGTTGTATCAAAAATCCAATTTTGGATATTTTCATTTGAGTATAGTCCATTCTGTGCATTTAAGGTTATATATTGAAACGGCGTTAGTTTTTTTTTAATTTCAAATAAGCCAATCAGGCGCAATAATGGAGGAAGTGAGTGTCCATCTTTTTGAGGTGGGTGTGTTCAAATCGCTATAACTCGTATTCTATTAGATATTTTTGGCTAAACATTTACATACATGCTCTTAAAATATATATAAATAAATTATAAAAAATATTAAGTTCTATCATTTTACTGGTCGTCAAAAAAAGTTTTCTAAGAATATTAAATAACACGCCGTCACATGGGTGAACCCCCTTAAAATAAAAATGCTTTAAAAAATTGAATTAAATACGATGCATGAGATAAACATTTTTTACAGATTTCTGCAATATTGAAATGAATAAATTATAAAAACTGTGTTCACATTTTTCTTTTTCATGAGCTTTTGGAGAAACTTCATAGAGCATCCATGCTCCATGGAGCTAGAATCTCTACCGTGGTTCTCGATCAAAACTAATAACCATATACGATCAAGAAAAACTTCAAATAGTTTTTTAAAGCTTACAGATTATGATTAATTCCAATAATTTATTTTCTTTTATTTCAAGGCTAATATCGTTTGATAATCAATTTCAATTCTTAAGTTTAATTTATCCAACGCCCGTGCTTGGCTTCTTGACCATTTGACACTGAGCTTCCCAGTACCGACTCGACAGTCGAGTATTCCTCGATTCCATTGTATTGGAGCAGATGGTCGCCATCCATTCTGCCATAGCCGCAAAGTGGGCAGGCCTCGTCAGCAGCCAGGCCAAACCAGTTGAGGTATACTCCCAAAAAGTCATGTCCTGTGGTTAGCAAAAGCGGGGAAAAGACTCGGGTCTCTCCAGGTGCCTCGGGATTGGAACCACAGAGCCCAGAGTTTCCTTTGGCTTTCCAAGGCTCTTGGTTTTTTGGGTCACGATTGTAGATTTGTCAATGAATGTGGAAATAATGCTCTTTGTTCTTCTGAGAGTCAAGAGTCTAAATTTGAGTGTACCAAAATGTATTGTTTTGTTCGAAATATCAAGAGATTTTCTAAGGACTGAGCATATACTTCGAATTAGCGAGAGGTTCGTATTATCGAAGGTTTGAATTAGCGAGAGACGGCTGCATCATTTTCAGTAGAATTCCAAATCCTCCAAATATTGTTTCTCATAGTAACCTGAGAAAGCTTTGGTCAGGGCATTTTCTCAACAGGAAAAAATTAATGAAAAGCTTCTATGTTATATAAACTATTTTTTAATTTTAATTAAGTAACTATGAGAACTAAGAAAACTCAAAACTTAATCAATCAAATATGATTCTAGTAATGGAAATTGAAATTAATAACCATTTTGCACTGAAAAAGTTAATTGTGCTTACAAAAAATTTTGATTAATTCATTTTAAGAGTGAAAAAAATGCTTTAAAATGAAACCGAACCCAAAACATAAGCTTAGAAAACTTCAAATATCTTAAAAACTAATTCGTTATCTGATCGGAAATTTGGTGGCAGGCTTTCCAATGATATGGACCACAAGAAAATGCAAAAAACGTTTTTGGGTATATTTGAAATTTGTAGGGTACTGTGCTATCTTAAGGAGTTAAAATTTAAAAAAAAACTACATTAACATCAAGTGTCATCCAGTACAAGTTTAAAAAATACATTTGAACTTGTGTGGACAAATAAAAAGTATTTTATTAACGATTGAAAATTTGAATAAGATATACACTCACTTCCAAAAGTTAAGCACGAAGATGTAAAATGCAAAAAACTAACAAAAACTGCTTTGATTGACACAAATTTTGGCAGTAAAGTAGCATATATATTTATACATAAAACAAAATCAATAGTTATATACAGAAATGAAAACAATATTAAATTTTTGTTAAGTTATCAGATAATGTCATACTGGAGACTTAAACAGAATTATGTATAAAGTGAAAATAAACAGCATAAAATGAAAAAAAGGACAATAATAGGGTATGTGATCCCCCCTCATCTGTATGCAGAGTTTACACCTTCTGACCATGCGTTCAATTAGGTGGTCAACCACCGCAGAATTAAGCAATCGCCATTGTTCTTGTAGAGCAGTTTCCAGCTCAATAAGAGTGGCTGGAGGTGGGAAATGTGAAGGTACAGCACGGCCTAGATCATCCCAAAGATTTTCAATGGGATTAAGGTCGGTCGAATATGCTGGCCATGCCATACGCGCAATCCCTTCACTCTCCAGGTAGTCATCGACGATGTCAGCTGTATGGGGACGTGCGTTATCGTCCATTAAAACAATGAAATATAATTTTAAAAAACTAAAGAACACGCTTTTGTACTGAATCGAACTAAAAAGTAAAAAAATAATTCTTAATATAAGAATAAAATGATGAACGAGAAAATTAATGTCATTGAGGTAAAAGCGTGGGCTGGTCTATAAATATATCAATTGTTATAGTTTCTAACTTCTTTCAATTCCGAAATTGTACAATACGCTTTTACCCCATTGACATTAATTTTTTCGTTCATTATTTTATTCTTATATTAAGAATTATTTTTTTTACTTTTTAGTTCGATTCAGTATAAAAGCGTGTTCTTTAGTTTTTTTAAATTATATTTTATTTTTCATTTTTTAGTTCGATCTAAAATAAAAGCGTGTTTTTTAGTTTTTTAAACTGTCATTTTTTCATTGTTGAATTTATCCTTGAGTTTGATATTTGGAGCCAGAATTACGTGGCTGCTGGAATAAGTCTTGCTCTTCAATGGATTTTAATTAAAGTGTCTGAAGTGTATTTATTCTCTGTGTTTAAGGGGCCTCGGGTAAGTCCTGTATCGTTATATTAGATTCCGTCTCAAAAGTACAGGTCAAACAAATAAAATGTGTGGTAAGAAGAAAAACAGTTTTGAATTTTAAAAAAATTTAATGTACCACTTGTTTTTATAACTGACTGAAAAGTATAAAAAATTCCTCCTTTTCGTTTTTTTCCTTCTTTTTTCACATTTTCATGCATTGTCATCCACTTCTGAGATATGGTCCAAATTTCAAGTCCTCGGAAAGTCACACAGTTTAAAATCAATTACAAAATTCCACCCGGAGAGAAAAAGAAGAAAGAAAACGAGAATAAAAGAGCGAGAATTAAAGAAAGCAAGTTAAAAAAAACATGGTAATATAAGTGTCAATCGCATTCTCACCTTTTAAAAGTATTGCTATAATGTTAATTCGTATCATCACTTCTAAACGTATTGCTTTATAAAAATAAAAAAAAATATTTAGCTGTTAGAACATAAATTATTTTTTTTTCACATCACGAGCCTATTTTTTTTATTTTCATTTTCAGAAAAATGTTTATATTATAGTACGAAATCGATAACACACACCCACTCTCCACTTTCTCGCATACAGAACACTTTTTTGTTAGTTTTATTTTTATAAACCACAAGTGTATTAATTAAAACACTCGCTGTAGGATTACACCTTTTTCTTTTAGTCGCTAAATCTGGAATTAGTCGCCAAATCTGGGAATGTTATATGGAATTAGTCGCCAAATCTGAAAATGGTATATCGAATCAGTCGCCAAATCTGAAAATTGTATGTGCAATAAGTTGCCAAATCTGGAAGTGATATATTTAATTGTCGCCAAATCTGATTATCGTGATTCCTGACGATCCTGATGAGGATAATGGAATGAAATTATTGTATTGTCATCGGGCCTTGACAAGTGTGCAAAATTTCGAATTAACATGACCTTTTTAAGTGGGTTAAAATCGAGTTCCAAGATTCCGTTACATGCAAGTAAAACTTATAAAAGCGTGTTAAAAAAAATAGGGCCAACTGCTGCAGCGTATAATCTCACAATGGGTTCTAGGACTTCATCTCGATACCGGACAGCCATCACAGAACCCCGTTTAAAGATGTGCAGGTCGGTGCGGTATCCTAATGAAATCCCTGCCCACACCATAATGCTTCCGCCTCGGAATGCGTGATGTTCGGTGATGTTTTGGGGACGATTGCGTGTTCCTTGTTTACGACATATCCTTATACGCTTGTCATCTGGCTCCAGAGCAAATCTTGACTCATCAGTAAAAATGACATTGCCCCAGTCAGACACAGTCCAATTGCCATATTCCCGGCACCACTTTAATCGTGCCCTTCTTGACTGGACGGATAGAGGAACGCAAACTCGAGGTACCCGGGTATACAGTCCATTCATATGTTATATTCGGTGTACAGTAGCTGCAGATATAGCCTTACCAATGGACGCTGTAACCAGAGATGTCACACGTGTGGAGGTCACTCTGCGATTCCGCTTGGATACAATAGCAATATATCGATCTTCCGCGGGGGTTGTAACCCTTAGGCGATCGCCTACGAGCCTTCGAACAACTGTCTGTGGGGTTTGGAATTGTTTCCATAAACGTGAAATTACAGAATGATGAACGCCGAAGAAAAGAGCAACATCTGTGATCGACTGTCCTGCTTCAATGCTCCCCACAGCACGCCAGCGCTCAGAACCTTCCATTCGTTTTCTCGAAGTCATAGAAACAAATATGTCTTGAAAACAAATTGTACGAAAGTTTTAAACACCTTCTATCAGCACTTACAATCAACTTCCGTAACCCTTCATAAAGCTGTCTTCTTATAAGACTGCCCTTTTTGCATATTTCTTGACATGAAAGCACGATTGGCTGTTACCTAACATATTTGCATACTTCCATCTACCTCTGTAGCGAATTGCATCCTCTTCAATTCTGATTGGCTTCCGGAAATTAACATTTTCCCCTCCGTGCTTAACTTTTGGAAGTGAGTGTATATATATATACAGAAAGACTGTGAACTAATAGTAGGAATTGAAAAAAATGGATGAGAAGCCTTGTTCAAAATCCTTCAGAAATCTCTAATCTTCTGATAGTTTGGAAAATAACCAAAGTATTTTTTTTATCCAAAAGGTTGAAGTAATCTTCAAAAATCGAAGTGAATTACAATCGTTATTACGTAAATAGTGCACGAAGTATTTTAATGCAACAATAACGTTACTCATAAATAAATTGCAATAAAATTTGGCGAAGCCTAAAATATGACAAATTCCAGCAATCTGAATCAAGTTAATTCAATTCGTTTATTTTCGGTAAATTTAGCGAATAGTAAAAGTACGTAGAACGTTGGCGTAGCTTCATTATTCTAAATCTTCCATAAATCTAATTTCCTGATTGTAGTAAAATACAGGAAGCAATCTCTCTAAAGATTCTGTTATCCAGTATAATTTGAAGTCCTCTTCTAAAGACTACGTAAATTACTTTTGAATCTTAAGCTTATTTGTTCATTTTAATTCTAATGGAGTGTTATTTGTGTCAGCCATGAAGTGTGTGGTATGGCCATGGAAATTCAATTACCCTTCATTCGATTATTTTTAATCCTTTCACGGAGATTGTGAATCCACACAATCAATTTTCACAGCATTAGGTCAAACTAAATTATAAGAACATTTTGCGAAATATTTAAAAACATCCTTCGACTTTGTAATTATTTAATAAGATTTTTTTTCTATTAGTGTATAGAAATTAAAGAGTTTTGGATTTCAGTTCAAAAAGAATGAATTTAGAATTTTTAATGAATTGGGATTATTAGAATAAAAATTATAGGAATTTTTCAAAGCATTTTTTTTCTTACATTTAAACAGAATATAGAGAATAAACTTTTTCAATACATATTGTTTATTTTTAGTAAATGCTAGAACATCTTCTTTCATTTGCATATGTATAAAGGGTGATTACGTCGATCGCGATCGACCGGTGGACCGTCTAAAAATTTTACTAGTTAGTAATTAAATACGGAAAATTAAAGATTGGCTGACAGTACGCAGATTGAGCCTTACTGACTATAACAATAAAAACTAACTTTAGATAAAAAATGTTTTATTTTTTAAAATATATATTGAATTGTTTCATAATAAATGTACATTTGATATAATTATATTTGGAGCTATTATTATTAAGTTTGTACCTTGAGTTTTGATTTAAACATGGTTTTAAAAGTGTTGTTTTAGCGCGTTTTTCAGGTAGTGTAAAAAAAGCGCTATTAGGACGCAAATTTCGTCTTCGTTCCATATTTTGTCGTACCTTTTTCTCAACCAATAAGCAACCGATTGACCTCGGGTTTTCGGCATTTGGTCGCATTTGTGCCCTAGATGAGCCAAATCATATTAAAATTTCTTTTTGAAAAATTTTTTTTAAGTATAGTATATTACTTTCTGTTAGTAAAAAGTTCATTGGTTGCATTATTTTAAAATACAACATGTGAAAAACGCTCTAAAATTACTAGGCCATGCCAATGATTGATATCTTGTTTTTATTTTAGTTCTGTAGGTATAAGTACACACACATATTCCGTACTTTTTAATTATTAAGTTATAATAATAACCCCTTTTCCTCACCTCACCACACTACGACATTGGGAGTAGCGTACGCTAGAATTTTTAAAGGGAAGGGGTTGAAGGTCTACCATTCTCGTATCATACTGCAATACGCAACCAAACATATTTCTTTGATTTTGTCGACTGTCGGGAACAAAAAAACAGCAAAAAATAAATTACTGAATAAATAATTAACATTAATAAATAAAAAAAATTACTAATGTCAAATACTTAATTACATTTTACATGCTACATACATGGGGTTATAATGAATCGGAAAAACATGAAGGGTTATGAGGAAGAGTCCGGACCCGTAGACCCCTCCCCCGCCCTTGTGTGCGCCACTGACACTGGGTGGACCTCAACTCCTTGAAGGAATTAGAAGAGCCCACACCCTAGAAAAGTCTGCCCACCCCTGGTGCAGGGAATATAGACACGATTCAGAATCACGTAGGAATGCAGGATCGCAAATGCCATAATTGTGAGCTATGTTGCAAAGAAGCAGAGAAAAATAACAGAAATGGCAACACATTAACTAGGACAGAAAACATTCTTGAAAGTGTCACACAGGTCTATTATAGATCGATCGAGCAGACAGTTGACGTTGCAAAAAAAAAAAAAAAAAAAAAAAAAAAAAAATTGAAAGTGTCAGAACAGTGATCAATAGTTCAGAGTCTGACGGTGGCGCTGCATGAATACCTTGTGACTGATCTATACACGACCTTCTCACTAATCCTCTTGGGGAAACTTTAGACTAGCATTCGCGTTAATTCACAGCCATCCCTCAAGAAGAAACCCTGATTTGGAGATATAAATACTATATAAAGTCAAGGTTTTGTAACTGTAAGATAGAAGGAACGGAAGAAACTGTTGTGACCATACGAAGGTGAGATATTTTCATATCTAGAGTTAAGAACGGGGTTTGCCAATATACTAAATTAGGGGATTGGGAATTTATAGTCTAAGATAGATTAGGTGAAATTTTACTGATTACTTGTGCTTGTTCACTTCGAGTACATTGCTTTCTTTATATCACTCCTAGGACCTCCTCTTGCAGTTTAACTTGTGGTTGATTAGTGTGCTTGAATAGTAATAAAATAATAATTATTACTGAGATTTTTGGTCATGCTTGGTTCCCCCCCCCCACAACCTTAGGTAGGCAGGACGGTGAGGGAGTGACTTCAACTGGAACCCGCTCATAACCTCAGCGTAACGTTTGGACAGCGGTGAATACGTCGTGAGGGCCCGATTCATTAGTCTACCAGATCAGCAGTTCTATCATACATGTACTTATTCTTCTGGGGTCTCATGAAGAGTTTGAAGTACAAGATGCCAGTTTCTTCAGTTCTCAACCCCAGATCTCAACACTTGATTATCTGTACCTGCAGAGAGGATACGTGATATGCCAGGAATCTTCCAGTACGTAAGGAATTCAATGCAGAGCCATTGTCAGGCATACCAGATGACTTCAGAACGTAATTTCAAACAGATGTTGTAGTACAACATTTCAGTAAAATGTTTTCTTTCCCATTAATGTGCTGTTCTTTCTGTTCTTTTTCTCTGGTTCTTTGCACCATAGCTCGCAACTCCCACATTTGCGACCCTGCATTTCTGAGTGATACATAGTCGATATGTATTACTTAAATACCCTGTCTGTATCCCTTAAATACCCTGCAAGTCACCTTGCACTATTTTTTGACATAAACACCACCAACATTGTGACGTTTATCGTAGTGTGCAAACAGTTTGAAGAAACTACTCTGTTAAAACTTGGGTGTCCCAAGAAGCAAGGCATTGTTGCACAGCCTGCTCTATCTCAGGTCTGTTTTGTAAGGATTTTTCTTTACTGGTGAAATTGAATGCTTCCATGTTATTGAGGTACACCACGTACTGGATTCTAAAAATATTGTTTTCATTTGTGCATCCAGAGGGAGGGCCATTTCGACCTTCATCCTCCACATTCTGCGCATTGAACATACAACCCCAGTGACCAACGACTCTTGAACCCTTCCATGATCATTTTGCTTATGGATTATGGATCAAAAAATGTCAATTCCTTTAAGCTTATTTTCAAACATACGCATCATTTTAAACATAGTAGCACCATTCGTATTCAAAATTTTCTAAAAATTAATGTAAAAAAAAATCTATTTAAACAAATGAGTACTTTACATTTAATTAAGTAGCCTTTCTGTATGGCAGAAATCATCAGACTTTAGAGTCAGTCCACACTAACTATAAATATAAAGCTTAGAATAACTAGCTTTTATCTTGAATTGCAAATTTTATTTACATATTTTGCATTTACATAAATGATTATGAAATTATTAATCAAAATTTTATCGTGCATGATAAATTGGAAAACACGGCACTGCACATAACCCAACATCACAATATGGACAGTACAATATGTTATTTCATCTTCCCTCCTCCCCTTTACTATTTTTCTTTGAGTATCAAATAATACACTGCCGAGTTGGATTAGTTTTGTTCTCTGTTGAAGGAAGGTATTCAACAAAATGTCTTTCAGACAAGCCTGAAGGGGTGGAGGGGGCATCAGAAGGCCTCTTTTTTGTAAAAAATTTCACCTGGTCGTATTTTTTAACTATTCGAAACCATAAAAAGCACATGTGAAATAATTCGGGAAAGAGTGATTGTACAGTGTAAATTTTCACAGTACCCGAGCTACACTCGGAATGAAACCAAGACCCTACTTTTTGCCTACCCTAACTCAGCTCGGGAAAAGCTGGGAAAAGGTTAACGAGGCCTGACCGCTTCACAATAAATCGTCTGTTGGCGTTCATGGATGACGAATACTCTTGTCTCATAAGTTTATTTATACCGGATAACAACACGCACTTCCATTGGTCACCAAGTTGTCAGCACATGTCTGTCCGCACATCCGAATTGTAATCGAATAACTTCAGGCATGACGATCTTCCACTACTCGCTGTTCTTCAGCGTTCTGAACATGCATCATTCTTCTTACGCTGACGCCCTTTTGGTCGCTTAAGGTATCTTACTACTTGTGACAACCTTTTTTTTTTAAAAAAAATGGAGATATGGGGAATTTTTTTGTTGTTGTTTTTCGAATTGTTTGGTACATTTTAATAAAAATATGCTAAAATTAAGAAGAGAAAAAGAAATTATTATTACTAAAATAGGAAAAATTGGCAAAAATTGACAAAAAATAACATAAACGGGCCCATTCTGTACCAAAAGTTTACGAACAAATTTTCAATTTTTTCAATCTAATGTGTTGCTATGTTGTTCCTTTTTGAAATGACCTTCAGAATAAGAGATATTTTAATTTTTACAAAAACTAGAACACTTTATCTTAGTTATTATATGAAATTGTTTAAAAAACAGAGATTATATTCACATAAGGGACTGTAAATTTTGCAATAAAACGGTGATTGATCAATCTGAAGGTTAAAACACTTATATTGAACAGAACATACACAAAAAATTTCAGTTAATGATTTTGAAAACTTTTTTAGGAATCGCTGACCCCGTTTGAGCATTTTTTTTAAAAAAAAAAAAAACACTTCGACATCTTGCTTAAAGCGCAATGACACCTGCTTTTATTAAAACGTAGTTTTTGTTCTAGTGAACGGAAAATAATAAACTTGGTACTTTTATAAAGCTAATAAGATGGCCTATAAAACAAAATTATAAAAAAAATTGTCAATTTTTTGGCAAAATACACAATTTTTACTGTAGTTGGATACCCCTTAACCAGAATTAAATGCTGTTTCTTATGAAGATTTTTACTTTCACCTCTGGTATACTATATCTTATCTTTCAAAAAAATAACGTAACTTTTTTTAGGAGCTTTTTTCATACAAGGGTAATTTTAAAAAATGTCTGATTGGTTGAACTTATAAAATTTTCGCACGTTTGTAGAAAAACGCATCTGCGTGACTCCAAACATGTTTTGCCCGAAATTTAACAAAATATAAATTAGTAGTCACAGTTTATACAGTTGACGTGTAGGATTATATCATTTAAGATAACTGAATAGCCCATTAGCTTTGAAACACAGTCGGTGATTAGGTTTTTGATGGGCTTCATTAGCATAGTGTTCATGGTAATGAACTCGTGGCCGGTATTGTCGAGTCACATCCTCGAGTCCTGATGCCTCTAGAGATCCGCTGAGTAAAAGGGCTGTTGCACTTTAACTCTGGCATGGCTCAAAGCCCTCACGTTATAGTGCTGTGGAATTTAGGAATATAAAGTTGTGACGAATATATAAGCGTCCTTCCATTAACCCTCTCGGGAATTCTTTTGGGCCAGCATTTTCAACCAATCTTCTCCGAAATGTAGAAAACGTGATATGCAAATCAAGTTTAATATATATATTCTTTCTTCGCTTGTTTGAGAATTAATGAATTGTGAGTAGATTAGAAGTGAAATGAAGTGATAGTGAAGTGTAGAAGTAAGCAAAAGTAAAGAAGCCAGAAGTTAGATAGCAAGAAGTGATAAGTTAAACTAACGAAGAACCGTTAAAGCCTAATTGCAATTAAATGGAAGACTGCCAAAAGTCAGGTATTGTCACTTCGTTTAAGTTAATCATTAGAGCGTTATAGTGGTAGTAAGGACATTAAATATTTAAACTCTATGTAAAGTAATATTAGAGGAAAGCCTGCATTATGGAACATATTCTCCCCAAACGCGAATCTCGTCTCTCTCCCGTTCTATTACTGATTTGAGTTATCTAATTCTTAGTGCTATTTGTGTTTGAGTGTTTATAGTGATAAATAAAATAATTTTTATTCAACATGTCGTATGACCATTTAGTTCTTTTCACACCTTTAGCTGGGTCACAGGGTAGAAGGGATGTGAACGCGTTTCAAGTGCAAGCTCGTGTTTCGTCCTCGTCACTTGAACGTGGGTTAAAAATTACGAGGAAACTTGAAATTCGATGCTTTAGAGCAGTGATCTTCAAACTATTTCATCTTATGGAACTCCTCTCTATTACACACTCTCTCTTCTCTTAGAATATATCTTAAAATAATATTTAAAGTAGATAACAAAATATGTTAGAGTAATGTGTGCAAAAACATGTTTTACATGTTATGTAAAAACAATAGAAGAAAAGTATAGTATTTGTCATGAAAAAATTTTGATATAATGTTAATGCAGTTATTCATTAATAGTTTTTAATTTGTGCGGAAGTGCTACTTACCCATTCCATATATTTAGTAAATAGGATGTGCTTATGTTTTTAGAAAAAATATTGAAATCTAGGTCTGTTGAAATTATATGCAGTCATATTTCATATTCTGTATTGAATTTGTTCTTATTTATTTTTTGCCACATACGTTGAGAAATATTTTTTACTTAAATACATCGTTTTGAACGGCATTAAAATGTTTACAATTGTGAGAAATCCTGTGTATTCTGAATGAATTTGCAACCTAAAATTTAGGAGCTGTTCTTGCTTAAATTTAGATTTTACCTTCAAATCGGTTCCCTGTCGAACCTGATTTATCGCAGTACTCAAAGAGAGTTTATTTATTCATTCTTAGTTTTCTTTTGGGGGAAATATTCACAAAAAAAGTTTTTTTCTTTTTATAAATAAAAAAGAAACATTTGTCTCATTAGAAAACTATTTACTTTGGAAAAACATTACAATAAGGTATACAAATTTATTTCGTGGAACCCGGGATCTTAAGCAATAGAATATTCACAATATCAAGAAAAAACGGTTTTAATATTTTTTTTGGCTACTTTACAATAAAAATTAAAAAAGTACTACAAAATAAAGTAATCATGTAAAATAAAATTTCCAATTTGAATGGTTTGAGTAAGTTTGCTTTGTTTTGAACAAAAGTTTAATGGCTCATGTGACCCTTGGATATGCCTTGTAGAACCCCAAGGTTCCATGGAACACAGTTTGAAGATCATTACTTTATAGTATCATTAGTGTACATTTAAAATTAACTAACAGAAATATATATGCATTCATTTACAAATAAAACGAATTGCTAATTTAAAAAATAAATCAAAATTGCACTTCTTGTATAAGGGTTTGCAAATTTTAAACAAATGCACTAAGATCTTTTCGGACAATGTGACTAATTCTGTAAGAGTAAATAACGAGTTGACTTCTTTTTTTTTTTTGTTAAATTGCTGATAAAACAAGATAAAGCTTAGCAAGATGATGATCTAGCTAAATACTCTTAAGGAGAGAATGATGAAGATGATAATGATGATGATGAAGATTATGAAAGGTGTTGATAAAAGAGGACAATTTGCCTCCACATAAATGGATCTTGGGTCGCATAACTACGCAGTGAAGGATAAAATCATTTTTGCTGTTGTTTCCCGGGGGACCGATTTGTAGGTATAAATCCTTCTGAGTGAGCTCACCAATCCGCCAAAAGACTTTCACTGTTTTAGAATAAAAATTTAATAAAAATCAGTTAAAATTAATAAATAAATTTTAGGATTTCTCAGCAATGCTCTGTAAATTTTCAGGTTAGAATTTACAATAAATTATAGTTTAAAAAAACTAAAAAAAACCATATTTTTGTAGTTAATCGAACTAACTTGTATCTTAATCTTTTTGTCGCCAAATTTGGAAATGGGATCTGAAACTAGTCGCCAGGTGCGTAATGAGATCCAAAAATGGGAAATCGTTAATCCTGATGATCCTGATCAAGACAATGGAACAAAATTATTAAATTATTGTATTTTCATCGGACCTGGACAAGTGAGTGAAATTTCAAATTAATTTGACCTTTTAAAGTGGGTAAAAATTGAGTTCAAATATT
>BMAO01014824.1:0-20500 GCA_019973975.1 Trichonephila clavata | reverse complement strand
ACTTGCAATAAAATATCTGAGTCGTGTAGCAGCCCTAGCCATCTTTTCCCGTGTATCTTTATTGTCACAACCTGTATAAATTTCTCACATGCATTTTTTTTTTTTTTTTTTTTTCCAATTTTATTTCGAACAAATGAATACTATACAAATCAAACAAGCTCGTTTTTAGCTCACAAAAGTACATTTTACACTGATGGAAAAATAAATCCCTACACCAAGAAAAAAATATTGTCGACTAATAATACTTCAGCAATACATTTGTATAGGTAACATATTTAATTGATTAAAGTTTCAAGATTACAGGTTAATGTAAGCGCGAGTAGAGCCATTTGAAATACGAAATGATGATACATTAAAAACGGGTGTAACCGCCACAATTTTAAATGCAAGCATACACACGTGCATGTTATGTGTCGTACCGGATATCAGTTTGTGGATGAAATTGCATGCTGTTGCTCTTGGTCGGTCAATATAAGGTTGTTTAATTCTGATTGTGGATGAAGCTGTCACTTCCGTCCAATGATGTCCCATTCGGGCTTGATTGGAGGAAGATCTGGTGATCTAGCAGGCCAACGTAACATGTTGACACCCTACAGAGCCTTTTGAATTACAACAGGGATGAGAGAACACATTATACTGTTGGAAAACACCTCTTGAATGATGTTTATAAATCGCAGTGCAAACAGTTTGAATCGCCAGACTGACGTATAAGTTTGCAGTCAGGTGTGTGAATTAACCTCGAGAGTGCTCCATCAATCTAAGAAAATTGCTCGTGCCTGACCATATCTGTAGGTGCAGGCCAGTGTACCTAGGCGACAGAAAGATTGTTTGCAGGGGCTGACTTGGCCTTTTTCTAATCAATATACAGCCATCACTGCAATGGCATACCATAAACTCCTCAACCCCCGCATCGCGAGGTTGGGCCAGGATTCTAGGGCCCCATAGCCTGACTGACATCAAATATGGCTTAGGGCTACAAACCCGACTTTGCAGGGGGGCCCTAATATTCTCCGTTACGGCACTGCATCACTGGCACTAAGACAGAACAGCTTTTTTGATCGGAGAACACAACACATCGCCACTCCGCTCTCCGATGATCTCTAGCATTACATCACTGAAATCACAGATATCAATGGTTTAGAGCTAATGGTATGAACGCTATAGGGCGTCTGGCTGGGAGCTATTTCTTAAACGACTGATTTGTTAGTTCACTGTGTTACTATGGTGCCGGAAACAACTGCAATTTCTGCTGTAGATCCACTACGTTCCCAGCCATGTGGTAAATACTGCGATCTTCTCTGTCAGGGGTGACTCGAACGTGATTGAGTCCTAGTTTTCTGGAGGTATTGCTTTTCCTGGACCACAGCTGCCCAAAATCATGCATAGTGGATACATTCCTTTCAAGCCTTTCTGTAATATCGTGGAAAGAAAATCGCCCCCCCCCTTTTTTTAGTTCTATTATACAACCTCGTTCAAACTCAGTGAGCTTTTGATAATGACTTATTCGTCATCTTAAAGTCATTTTGGACTGATATCAACTCACTACGTCAAATTTCAACGATAAATAACACTTGCGAACTTTATAGCGCGTATTTAAAGTAACTTGATTCGCATCATCATAGTGGCGCAACTAGCGCCACACTTATGCGCCTAGGGAGAAATTTGAATCAAAGTTTTCTTTCAGATGTATAACCACGCCTACCTAATTTCGTCGACATAGCACAAATCCTTCTTTGTGAAAGGATTTTTTAAGTCCTTCAGTGTATTTTACTAATGAAATTGAGTGAAGTTATACATGATAAAAGATATTTCTAGTTCAAAGCAAGCAATTTCAAATTAGTTGAATTTAGGCCTTAATAGCAAGATAAACATTAATAAAAGTGGTCTTGACTGAAATCCATGATACGAATGAGGAAAATACCACAATACTGGAGACTACTTCCCTTTTTGAAACACAGATGGAAAAATATGAAACTTACCTAATAACCCATTATTGGGAATATCATCATCCAGAGAATAAATGCTAGTAGCAAATCATTGCAATAAGTTGAATGTAAATTACCAAAGAGATTTAGTCTGCTAAAATCTCTGGAATATTACATCCAAAATTTCAGAAATGAATTTGAAAAAATGGAACTAGGAGCAACTGATTTATCAGGACTCTCATTTGAAGAGGAAGCTGGACAGGCTCGCAGGTAGCAAAAGAGAAAAAAGTGGGGTATGAAATTTTGAAAGAAGGAAGATTTCAAAAATTTCAATTTCATTTTATGTCTTATGCCATAGAGCAAGAGCAGAATTATCCCAAAGACCTGAGATATATGAAACTGTTATAGAGCACTTCACTGTTTTTTTTATGAGAGATTAGTCTCAACGATAAAATAACACTCTCGAACTTCATAGCGCGTATTTAAAGTACACTTGATTCGCATCATCATCGAGGCGCAACTAACGCCACACTTATGCGCCTAAAGCGAAATTTTAATCAAAGTTATCTTTCAGATATATAAACACGGTTACCAAATTTTGTTGAAATAGCACAACCTTTCTTGGTGATGAGATTTTTATTTCCATCAGTGTATTTTACTAATGAAGATAAATGAAACAAAAATGTGATAAAGATATGTCTAGTTCAAAACAAACTATTTCAAAATGTAATTGAATTTATGCTTTAACAGCAAGATAAAGAGTAATAAAGGCAGCCTTGACTGAAATCCATGATACGAATTAGGAAAAAAAGATCACAATACTGGAGGCAACTTCCCTTTTGAAACAGATGGACAAATATGAAACTTCCCTAATGACCATGATTTGGAATGCCATACTCCAGAGAATAAATGCTACTAACAAATCGTTGCAAAAAATAGAGAATGAGTTATTAAAAGGATCTAATCTACAAAAATCTATAGATAATTATATTCAAAATTTCAGAAATCAATTTGAAAATATGGAACAAGGAGCGACTGATTTATCAGGGCTCTCGTTTGAGGAGGAAGCTGGACAAGCTCACAGGCAGCAAAAGAGAAAAATTATTTTCGGTTAAAGTAAAGAAGACGGTTATGAATTTTTAAAAGGGAAAATTTCACAATGAATACTTTTTATGTCATATGCAATAGGGCAAGAGCAGAACTATCCCAAAGAGCTGAGATTATGAAGCTGTGTTATAGAAAACTTTACTGTATTTTTTTACCAGATATTATTACCTGAAATTAAGAAGAAAGCTACACAAAATCTAAAGGAAACATACAAAGAAGATATTAAATCTTCTAATTTTAACGATATGAAATTGGATTATTTTTGCCATTTTTAAAAGAAAACAAGATAGAATGAAGATCCCACTAGAAATTAATCGAATTGTAAGATAAATCCTAATATATAGATACTTTCCTTAATGTAGAGATACTTTGAAATATTTTACCGATACCGAATGCATCAGGTGAGAGATCCGTTTCAGTTTTAAAGCAGGTTAAAAAGTGTTTATAAAGTACCATGGGAGAGAAGACAAATTAAAATACATTTAAGATATTTCTTGAGCCAATTTAAATATTAAGCAATGCATTTTGTTTTGAAAATTTAAGTTCAGTGAATCTTTTCACTATTTTAATTTTTCGACTCTTGAGCTCCAAACCTTTTACCGCCAGGGGTTCCAACTGTCTTAATCCGCCTCTGTTTATGTGCAATAAAAAATGTGCCATTTCTTAGAACATTTTGGGCAAAAAAATTGACCACTTAAGGGGTTAAATAATTTTTTACTATAACCTTGGAAATATAGAAAAGTAAACTTTCACAATTACAATTCTTACACCTTTTGCTCAAATCGTTACTTTCAAAGATATTTAGCATGTTTAGTTCAATTTTTTTAAAGAACTATAAATTTCTAATAAAAGATTCATTTTCTTCTTATTCTACACACACAAGTATGAAAAACTCATACAACACATTATGTATGAAATAAAAAGTTCAAAACCAAAACTTCGAAAATTTTGAATTTATTCAAATATTATGTCTTTCTATAAATGAAATTGTTTTGTAGACCAATTGTATATCAACATTTCATTTACTTGGCTCACTTTTATATGAAACTTCAAATCACGTATTGCAATAGATGCCATCCTATCGAACCAAATGCGATGAAATTATCAAATTGCCAGTTTAAATCAAATTTTAAAGAGCTTATACTAAGCTACATTTATAAAAGGACCATAAAAAATCACTGAAACTCGCAATAAACACAAATTTACTTTATAATTGTATTTTTAAAACTAATCAAATACATAAAAAGTTTCTAATTCTCATTTCGGCTGCAAAAAATTTTCACACTAAAGCACAATATAAAAAGGGGTCGGCAGCCTTTTAGATGTGGCGTGCCAAACCAATCTACCCAATACGATTCAGCGTGCCCTACAGTAGAAAATTTTTCAAGCAATTGGATTCCCGTGATAATGCATGCAAAGTTGGAAAATAGAGGTCAATAATATAGATTTACAGTTTTATTAAATATTAATTTTGCATCATTTATAGATATTTATCATAAAAATAAACAGTATGAAATTTAACTATTTCTTCAACGAAAATAAATTAAATTAAAATTGAACAAATATTATGTATTTCTAAACATATTTATCTAAAAAAAAGAAATATACAACACATAAAATATAAGTATTCTCTTCATAAGTAATCCCTTCATTTAAGGTTAAATAAAAAAATAATAAAAAATTTAATGCGAACCTAGTTCTTACACCACTCTACTTTCATATCGCAAAATCAGGGGTATAATGTGTGACTTTCAATTTGACACGATTCTGAGCATTCAGTTGTTAAACAATTTCTTTTCAGACTCGAAGCATTTTTCATATGAGGAAAATTTTCTTTTATTCAGATATGTAGAACCAAAAGCGGAAAGCAGAGTGCGTGCAAGTTGTTCTCTTCAAACTATTAAATCTCTCCAGCAATAACATTCAGTAATTTACAAAATATCTGTAAATTTTTCTTTAGAGTTATCTTTCAGATTTTTTCGTAATTCCGAACATCTCCATAATTCTGAAGATATTTGTCAAATAAGGTCCATTGCCAATTTATCAACTTCCATCCACTCAAATATTGATTAATTTGTAGAGTAGTGCATAGTGCTACTGAAAACTGTACCACGTACACCAAGGCACGCGTGCCATAGGTTGCCCACCGCTGATATAAATGATTAGCACTAGAAAATAACAAGATTAAAATATTTCCACTGAATTACAGTTCCCTATCTTATGTGACGAATTAGTCAATTGATTCATTTAACATTGAAATGCAGTAAGAATTTATGTGTACTCCCGGAAAATATTCTATGTTCAATATTCTTATTCTGTAATTTACTGCACGTGATAATATTACTAAATACTAGATACCCGCTAAAGTTCGTTGTCACCCCAATAATTTTTGAAACGGCAAGAGTTAGAGTCGTAAAAAGTGGGATCTAGTTACTGTAAAGTTGCCATACGCTATATACAAAAACTGCTTACAGAGCTACCTAGCGGATAAATTTGGAGTTAGCGTTCTTATCTCGAGAAACGGAAAAAGTCAATTACAAACTTGTTTAGCATCATTGATTTAGTAAAATAAGACACCTTCCTAAGTAATATCAAATTTGGTTCGTAACTCTCAAAATTGGAACATGACATAACGCGGAAGAAAAGAAAAAAGTCACACTTTTGACGTTATGATTGGTTCAACTTCATTGTGTGTGTGAACCACATGGAGTCCAACCAACGTTTCTTGCCAACATCATATGGACAGAAGAGGCATAATTTGCACTTATGGTACAATAAGCAGAATATCCATTTCTGATCACTGAATAATCCTAGATGTGTTGTCGAAGTTTGAAATAAAGTTCGCTGGTCGATAAATGTCTGATGCGGAATATTCAAAAGCAGACTGATTGGCCATGTATTTTACGAGAGCACACGTTAACTTGATATTGATAAATCTTTACTCTCTTAAGGACAGAAATGTTTCTCTCATAACTCACCAGGTGGTAGTACATTCGCTGAGATTTTAATTTTTTCCCTTTTTTTCACCCTCCAATTTTTTGCGTCCTAGGCACGTGCCTAAGCGGAAAAGCGGCCCTGGGTGGTTGATCACCTTGTAACAAGTAGTATGATCATACACTGCACACTTTGTATGAAGATGAAGGAAAAGGGGTGCTCACATACCTTATTAATGTTAAATTTTGTAATTTGTTTAGCATTTAAACATCTCGCTTTTTTAATTACACAAATATGGCATTATATCTTATAATTTATAAAAATTCAATATTTTTTTTACCTCTGTCTGAAATTCTTTGCTTTGTTTCAAGAATAAAAATAAAACTACTTACTTGCCGCATTTCGTGTCAATGAAAGCAGTACTTGTCCCTCTTTCTTTTTTTGCATTTTACCGCTCCGTGCTTAACTTTTAGAAGTGAGTGTATATGCTTAAGCCTCGTTCTATCTAAATAAACTCATTACATTCGAAGTCCCCTTTAAAAACACACACAAAAACGTAACTTTTTATATAGTTCTTAGTGACTCTTGTTTTTCATATTTTGAGCGTGTGAGTTTGTATTAACGTCGCACTGTAAGGCAACACAGGAGCCCTTCGCGATGAACCTTGCAATTTTGAACCAAGTTACCAGGACGACACGAGCTGACACCCTACTCTTAACTTCTACATGACGACAACGGGAGAACGTTGAGCCACGACAGATTTTACATGCATTAGCTATTCTACACGGCGGGTCTTCAGTGGCAGTAAAGCTGTAACTCATGACACGTCGGCTACGAGTTCATGACCATGACCACCAGGCTACCATGGCCTATTAGAAGAGGGAGAAGAATATAGTAAAACAAAAACATTAGTGTAGTTCTCTACTGCAAACAGTTTAACAAGTATCCATTCTGCTAAATGAATGGCTTGAAATAAGAATCAGGAGAGGACACACAGCTCAATAGAAATATCTCTAGCTACGAACTTATATATTTACTGGTATACCATGGCCACTAGTAGTAAGTAGAACTAGTTTTAATAACTACGTGATGAAGCATTCAACTATATATTAAAAATATGTGTGAAATTAACAATATAAATCTAAATATGCTCTATTAACAAAAAATCATTTCATAGATTTTATTCAACAAGGGACATATTAGCTGCAAACAGAATCAAAAGTCGACTTCGCACTCGAATGTTAAAGCATTTTGGATGTTCTATATGAAAGAACGGCACTATACAGGATGCTGCCAAATTCGACCGACAAATTAAGAGGGATGATAGTAGGCAGAATGGGGAAGACAAATCACCATAGAACAGAGGGTCGCAAACAACGCTTAGACCGTGAAAATAGCGATAATAGTAGCCGTCGGAAGATGAATCAGACGAAGCAGAAGAAACCTGCATGTATGCAAATTTCCCACTTCTCCCAGAGTTGCTGTAGAGAGTATTAGTCACTGTGCACCTGCACATTTTTCTATTGATGTGCGTAACCACTCAACCACCTCCATGCTATATATCCCAGGAGATGGTTTGGACGTTAAGGGCCTGTTGCTTCGCCTCCACGTTCCCCGGACTTCAATTCCTTGGGTTTATTCTTTTGGGGACACCAGGAATGCCTTGTGAGTTGGACACCGGTGGTTACAGTGAAGGATTTCATGGCACTGGTTGCTGTCGCTTCAGCTGACATCGCCAGCCAACGAATTTGTTTGAACGCATCCGAATATCCTTCATCCGTTGGTGCTGGCTGCACTATGACCTACACATCCCAGAGAAAAAGCACATCTTCTTGTGCTGGTGCTCTATTGCAAGATATCTTCCCCGACCTAAACAACCGCACCTTCGAACAATTCAAGTGACAATCACTTGTCGTTGTATTTCTGACGTCGAATTGTGATGCATTGTTCGTATAGTAAACATGCTTTACGTCTTATAAATGGAGTTTTTACCTCTTATTGTCCCTTTTCAATCCACTAGACATAACACCCTTCATAACATATGTCAGTTAGGGTAAGCATCCAGCATCCATCATAAGCTCCGCAAAACTACTTCAACTACAACTTGGCTCCCGATCTCTAACCACGTACACGGACTACACTCTCTCGCGACAGACGCTTGCTACAGTACGCGAGCTCCAGCCGAAGCTTGGAATGCAGAACGATTTATTGTTGTTGGCGTGTCCATTATGTACAAATTAATAAAAAAGAAGCTTTAGATCGCTCCGAAGCTGTCGAAGACAGCTTCGGCAACCTCAACAACTTTATCAGAGATCAAATCTTCTGGGCTGATCTTGAAAAGCCTGGCTTGAATTGCTGGGCAGCTGAGGATATGTTGTGGAGATAGTTGAACATTAGGGCAATTTGGGCAATGATTTGTGTAACTTCTTTGTCCGTCAGTAGAGATTTTCATTCCTTTTACGTGCTTTGTTTTAAGGCTAGTTATTATTAATGCTATTGTAAGGTTGCTATTTAGAGCTGGGATGGAATATTTAAAATTATTGTCGAATAGCCTTCGGCTGGCAAGTGCATTGGCGTCGATGAGGGTCGTGAGGTTAGATGATTGAATTCTTTGGCAAGTCTATCGGCTTTCTTATCACCGAAGATATTTATGTGGGCTGGAATCCACTGTAGCGAGCATGATCTCTTTTCTGTGATAATTTTGTCGATGGATTGAATAATTTTGTGGATGATTTGGTACTTGCCCTTTTGGATGGTTTGCAGCCCAGATCTTGAGTCTGTGAAGATGACGATGCCACTGGATTCTTGGAAGCTTTTATAAAGGAAAATCTCCAATGCACTCTTGATAGCAATGAGTTCGCATGTGTAGTTGGATGCGATTATCCCTATTTGAATTTTATGGCACTCATGCTCTCTGTTTGGAAAAATAAAGAAGACGCCTGCACCTCCTCTATCAAGATTTGAGCCGTCAGTGTAGGCGATTGCCAGATTTTGAGTTCGAGTGGTAAGTTCTTCGATGGTGAGGTCGCCTTTTTCTTTGATTATCGAGGCAGGTTCTTTTTTAGTGCAGGGTGGTAGAACGATTTATTGAACGATTGTAATAAACTAATATGATCAACGACTGAGTTATTATATATATATACAGACTCTAGTTACTTTTTTAGATACATCGATGATCTAATTATTTTCAGTAATAAAGTTGACTTTACTCCTATATTTGATTATTATCCAACCTACCTGTGAAACTATTAAAAACCAATTGCAATATAGAGTCAGCAAATTTCCTTGATCTAGAATTAAAAGTTGAAAATAATATGCTAAAAAGTAATATTTTTGATAAAAGAGACTCTTTTGATTTTAATGTTATAAAAATGCCATATTGGAATAGTAAACTTCACATTTCAATTTTTAGAAATATCATTCTAAACTATATAAAAAGAAATAATGATTTAGTATCTGAAGAAGTATTGAGAATTAATATTATAAAAAATTCTTTCAAAGTTGCCTAGACTATAACTATCCAGCTAATTTTATTTATAAATATATGTCATCAAAGTTATAGCTATTTAATTATTTTTATTTTAAGTATTCATTTCTATTTATTTTATAGTATATAATTTTATTGTTATATATTTCTTAATATATTTAGTCTATAGTATATAATATTCTTGATATATGCTTATATTAAGTTTAGTTACTAAAAATATACATAGATGGCGCCTTTATTCTTAGTATTGCTGTGTTTTTTTATGCAGTGAGTCAGTACATTGTGGAATCTGTATACATCGGGTAAGATTAGAGTTTCTTTGCTCATTTACATTATTGTTAATTATGGTTATATTCATTATTAACCTCTCTTGCAAATATTTTTGTTTATACATATTTATATTTGTCTATTTCTTCCGGATTCCTATGGTAATTTAATATTGCAATTTATATTCTATTGCTGTTATATTCACCCACGTGGGTTTTAGGCTTTTGCCTTAGTTTATACTGGAAACTATTATGTAGAAACAATTTCTGCTGCAGGAGAAGGTTGAGATCTCAAAAAACAATGTTTAATCCTGTTTCACTGTCCTAAACCAGTGACAGCTCGAGAAATCATAATAGTTTTCCCCGCTAGATACATTTTTTTGGTTTGTCATGGTTCCATGTTCTTGGTTCTTCCGGTCTGATCTTAGGATGCTTGGGATTTATTAGTCTTCTTTTGAATTATTTACTGCTATATTATATATAATATATAATATAATTAACCACAGTCATTCACAAACACGCCTGTTAGAAGAACTA
This sequence comes from Trichonephila clavata, assembly GCA_019973975.1. Lineage (NCBI taxonomy): Eukaryota > Metazoa > Arthropoda > Arachnida > Araneae > Nephilidae > Trichonephila > Trichonephila clavata. The sequence continues at coordinate 10,244 of BMAO01014824.1, read as the reverse complement.
AGTCATCATATATATACGAGAGTAACTCGGAAATTTTTGAGAAACGCACAGACAAGAAGTTGCAAAAAAAAATTAAGGGTTTAATTTGAAAACACAAAGTATTTTAGCACAGCAGACGACTTTTTACTGACTTACTTCAAGTTATTTAGCAAAGAATAAATTTTAGACAGAAGAGAAAATGGAGTTATGACGCGAGAACATTATCGTGCTATAATTTTCTATGATTTTAAAACTGGATTAAATCAAGAGGAATGCTTTCAACGGCTACAATTAGCATTTGGTGATAAACCTCCATGTCGTGCTACTGTATTCATATAGTTTAAAGAATTTTGCAATGGTCGCAATTCTCTTCAGGATGAAGAACACACAGGAAGGCCACGCGTGAGCGGGGTCAGCATTTATCCCTGATAATGTGTCTACCATAGGAAAAATATTAATGGATGATAATCACTGTACCTACCAAATGATACAGAAAGAACTTAATATTGGATCCGCAGCCATACACAAAATTATTCATGAAGAATTACATATGAAAAAAGTAGTTTGCCGTTGGGTTCCCCATAATTTAACTGAGCACTAAAAAGAGCAGCGTGTCAGAATCAGTAAAGAAACCTTTAAATTACTAAGCGATGGTGGCCACCGCATCATTTCTAAAATTGTAACGGGTGATGAAATGTACATACCATTTTTTGACGTACCAACACGTCAAGAAAGCAAAACATGGGCCTTTGAAAATGATCCCACGCAAACAATGGTAAAAAGACAACGAGCAATGAAAAAAGTAATGTATGCAGATTTTTTCAGAAGTACGGGACTGGTCAAAGCCAACAAGTTGAAGGACAGAAGACAGTAACAGCAAATTGATATCACTAAATGTCTTCCAGAAATTCTCCAAGAAATTAATGTTTGGGGATTAATGCTTCACCATGACAATGCATCTTCCCATACAGCCAGATTAACAGTTGTGTTTTTTAAGGCTACAGTGGACACGCCTTCAGTTCATTCAGCAAAAACAAATTAAAGTGTAATACACTGCTGTTTTTAAAAAATGCAACACCATGAAGGAATCATCAGAATTAGATGAACTTTGCAACAAATATCAATTAAAGGATGCTACATAAAATAGTAAAGTTTCAGAGCCACCACGTATGCGTGGCGTGCACAGCGCCCTCTGAACTTATGCTGAAAGCGTATAAATAGAGGGCTGTAGTGGGACGTTGAAAACAGTTAATGATTATTTGTTAGTGACGAACGTTTAGTGAGACCTAACTATGCCTCCACGATGAAATAAGGAGAAATTCCATCGACTTACGGAGTTTGAACGGGGGAGGATTATCGGCCTTCGAGAAGGAGGATTTTCTTATCGCGCAATAGGAGCTCGTGTGCAGCGGAACAGTTCCACAGTGATGCGAGTTTGGAAAGAGTGGACCGACGAGCACTGAACAACTCGAAAACCTGGCATTGGACGACGGAAGGGGACGTCAGTACGCGACGATCGACACCTGCTCCGCATGGAGGTGAATGACCGTACAGCTTCATCCAGGCAGTTAGCAACACGTTAGTCTACTACTAATGTCAGCCTCGTCAACGTCTGCTGCACCGTGGATTGCGTGCAAGGGTGCCTTTAAACGGGATCCCCCTCACGGTAAACCATCGACGGCTGCGTCTGCAATGGGCTCATGAGCACAAAGCCTGGCAAGCTGATTGGCCCCAAGTTGTCTTTTCAGAATCATGCTTAAATTTGTTGGACCATGTTGGCCGCATTCGTGTTATACGCTATGCTGGTGAACGCTGCCTTCCAGAGTGCGTTATCGAACGACATAATGGCCTAACACCCGGAGTTACGGTTTGGAGTGCAATTTCGTATCATGGACGATCCAATTTGCTAGGAATTGAGGGTAATCTCAATAGCAACATGTACGTCCGTGAAGTGCTACAGCCCGAAGTCGTTCCCTTCCTTCAAGGCATCCCTGGAGCTATCTTTCAGTAGGATAATGCACATCCACGTGTTGCAAAGACTGTTCGAGACTTCTGTTCAGCCCAACACATGCAACTTCTTCCTTGGTCTGCTTATTCGCCGGATATGTCGCCTTTGAGCACGTGTGGGATGTGATTGGTCGGCGTCTCGCTCGTGATTCGCGTCCTGCAGCTTCAAAAGACAAACTTTTGCTGCACGAACAAACAATATGGAATTCTCTTCAACAAGCAGACATTCAAAATCTGTTTGACTCCATGCCACGTTGTATAGCTGCACTTATTGCAGCGCTTGGTGGCTACACCAAATACTGGTTTTGGACGCTTAATATTATATTTTGCTTTGAAAATTCCGTCATTTATTTGTACTAATACAAGTCGTTTGTGCATAAAATTTCATTTAACTCTGAAGATTCCTTCATGGTGTTGCATTTTTTACAAACAGCAGTATAGAACATCCACCTTATTCTTCGAATCTAGCTATGTTTGTGTGTGTGTGACTTTTGGTTATTTTTAATCTAAAAAAGGACTTACGTGGACGTCGTTTCTATTTAAAAAAAGAGATTGATGTGGCTATAAATACATTTGTTTTTCATTATTTCCAAGAAATGAATGGTTTGAGGCATTTAATCTGTGAAAAATTCGTCTCCAAAAGGGCATTGATGCTGGAGACTACTTTGAACACTCCTCAAAAAATGTTATAAGTATAACTTTAAAAACCTAGGAGTATCTCAAAAATTTCAGAGTAACCCTCGTATTACCGTATTTTAAAACATGTCGCAATGAGAGCAAAAATGTTGACAAAGCGAGTGAAATATTTTCCCCCTAATCAGATTGCTATAATGTAAAACGCCATACACCAAAGATAATTTTATCTCTGTTAATCCTATCTGACGCTAACACAATTTTTCCTCGTTTGTTTTCTTGTATACTATATGTACTAACCTTATTTTCTGTGCCCTATTTCTTTGGGGTCATTTCTCTGAAGTATAAGTGATTTGATAAGTGATTGATTAAATTCCTGAACTGTTTCAGTGAAAAGATGAAATGAACGCCTAAGCATTACGCGAGGAAAGTTGCGTGCATTTATTGTTTTCTATATTTCGAGTTTTTTTTTTTTAAATACCTCCCTAAAAATGAGTTAAGACATAGAAAAAAAATTCAAATCTAACCGAATTTGTATCGGAAGAATAGTTTAATGAAACTATCAGGACGTTTTTGAACAACCGGGATGAAAAAAGAGCCTATGTGAACTCGAAAAAGAATAGAAAAAGCTGTAGCAATCACTGAACACTTTAAACTACCACCACCACTTAGCAACAGACACAAACAGTAATATTAAGGAAAAAATTATATGTATAATGGAAGTAGGTACTAAAAAAGTCTTTGATTTTCAAGAGAAAGTCTAAATCCGATCCAGTTCTGAAAATATACCAACGGAAAGTTTTTATCACATATTTCGGGAAACACATCAGTCAACTTGCCACAAAGATAAAATGCTGTATAGTTTAAAATCAAAATACCTGATACCAATTTCAGCTGTACTGGAGTTTTTAAAGCTGTGCACGGTATATGTCTAAAAACATTTTCCAAACAAAGGAATCGCGGTTTACCCAATAGTACCTAGCGCCTTCAATCAACGTGGCCAAGTTAATTCAGACGACTTACAGTCGACCCCAGATAGAAATTACAAATGGCTATTAAACTACCAAGACCACGAGACGAAATTCAGCTTTCTTCGACCATTAACTTTACAAAGATCTGAAGTAGCAAGTGGGGCTATTAAAATATTTTTCGAAGCAGGTTGTCCCCTCTAAGCGACAACGGTCGTGAGCTTACAGCTGCTGCCATACAAGAATTAACAAGCCTGTGGCCATCGGACAATATTGTACGAGGGGTAGACCTAGACATCGAACTAGTCAGGTCTATTGAGCGATCAAATCAAAATGTCAAACCTATGTTACGTGCTGGGTTAATTGATAATGACACAAAAAGTTGGACTATAGGTTGTCACTTTGTTCAATTCCAAAAGAACTCTTTTCATCGAACCATTATAAGATCACCTTACAAAGCTTTATGTGGAACAGAATCAAAAACAGGACTCCAATCTAGTCATATTTCGAAAGAGTTGCTTGAAAGACTTGTTCCTGAAGAGGACATGGATCTACTTAATTAGAAGAATCATATTATTTTAGCACCAAAAGACTTACCCAACAGCTTCCTTAGAGAACAGTGTGTTTCAGCTTCAAAAGATCTAAAATTATTAAAATGCTTCAACTACAAAGAATCTATTAACAATAACTCTCCAAAAAGGCTATGAATTTAAAGGATCTACCAGAAATTGAATCAATTTCTTCATCCACAATAAGACAACTCAAACCAGATAACAACTCTACTTCAACAGTTAAAACGTCAGAAGGGGAAAGTACAGCATGTTGTATTTTTCGTAGCCAACTGGAGTCCATTCACATGACATTAATGGGAATACAATAAGAGATACAATATGGATCGAAACTCTTTTATGCTATTAAAGTGAATGAATATTAACATCGCACTGTTCAGCAACACGAGGGCTTTTGGCGATGGACTGCGTAATTTTGAACCATGGTCAAGTGACGCGGACGACACCTGAGCTGGCACTCTCCTCTCCTAACTACCACACCAATGGGAGGACGTTTGAGCTCTCGACAGATTTAACGTGCATCTCTCCCCTATACGGCGGGTCTTCAGTGGTACTGGGCTCGAACTCGTGACACGCTAGCCATGATCACATACCTTGACCACTTGGCTACACATTTATGCTAAACCAAAAAAGAGCATTAAAGGTCAAAGGGAAAATGCTGCAAAACACCCCAAAAAAATCAGCTGAAAAACTGAAAGAAGTTTCTTTTTTGAAGAAATTTAAAGATTCGTTAGGAACTCCAGTTGTGGTGCACGTTCCTAAGGTAGATAGAGGCCAATTAGATAAAAAATAACAGTGTGGGGATCGCATTAAATTTAAGAAATAATTTATACTAAATGGTACCTCAATTGTGTGTGTGTGTGTGTGTGTGTGTGTGTGTGTGTGTGTGTGTGTGTGTGTGTGTGTGTGTGTGTGTGTGTGTGTGTGTGTGTGTGTGTGTGTGTGTGTGTGTGTGTGTGTGTGTGTGTGTGTGTGTGTATGTGTGTGTGTGTGTGTGTGTGTGTGTGTGTGTGTGTGTGTGTGTGTGTGGAATTATAAACGATGGCCTACCTACAAAAGCTCTTCAAATACACTCATGTCCATAAATTAAGTATAGTTCAGAAACACAGGAAATCTAACTATAGAGTAAAACATTTACCTGTAGAATAATCACACACATCTTCAAGAATAATATGCAAATTACAGAAAGCTACCAGAAGACGCCGATTGTACGTCACAATGACGAAAGTGTACGAGGTGTCTACAAGAAATGGTAGCAAAGGAGTAAAATTGTTCACCAGTGTTCTGAAAGCCGCTCAGTGCCATAACCGACTACTTATGACATAGAGGACGCATGTGGATGATTTTTTCAAGGTGTAATCATAGGCAGTAAAGAATGTGGGCGTCCTCAGATGGAAGTATCCGAAGAAATTTGAGTTGCCCGAAGTGTCATCTCTAGGCTTTGATGATTCCAAGACCTCGGAAATGTTAGTAGACGTTACAATACTGGTCACCCTCGAGTTACAGTGTCAAATGAAGACTGATATTTGGTAGTTACTGCCAAAAGCAGACGGAGCACAGCCTCCGACCTGTCTCGTCAGTTATCTGCAGCCACGGGTACGACAGTTTCAAGGCAAACCATGTGTTGGCGCCAGTTGGCGAGAATTCCTTGTATAGATTTTGCTCCGAGCCAACTGTTGTAACCTTTGTATTCAGTTCGAAAAGTATAGCGATCCCATATGGTTGGGATCCGTTCCGCTCATTAAAATTTGTTAGAAATCTTACAGTCTATTAATTTATATCGGCAACTTTGTTTCGCTCGCGGAATTGTCGAATCTTAGAAAAATTAGTACTTGTAAAATCTTTAGAATAATTATAGAGCAATATGTCTAAAGAAATATTAGTTGTGTTGAACCGCAAACGTGGATCAGTTAAAGCTCAGCTGACACGCATAAAATACTTCATTAACAATCCGGACGAAAAGGATAAAATAAAGTTAGAATCGAAAATGGATACCTTTGAAAAGCCTAGTAATCAATTAAGTGATATTCGAAATGAATATTATGAAGTAGTGACAAATGATAGTGACTTGGAACCCCTTGAATTAGAAATCCTGGATTTGGAAGACGATTGAGAAGATATCCAGGCAAGAATTAAAAATATTATTTGAAAAATTGATTTCAAGAATAATGATGTTACATCTTGTGGAAATAGTTTTAATAATATTAAATTACCAGATATTCAATTGCCAAGATTTAATGGTTCTTACCATGATTGGTTCAATTTTAAAGAACAATTTATTTCTTTAATTGATTCGAACAATAGTTTAACAGATTCTCAAAAATTATATTATTTAAAATCTACACTAACTGGAATAGCTAAGGATGTTATTTACAATTGATGATTCATATACTTCATTATTTGAATGTTTGAAAAAGAGGTTTGAGAACAAAAAACTGATCATAAATAGTCATTTCAGTGAAATATTATCATTGGAAAAATTTACTCACGAATCAGCTAAGAATTTAAGAACTTTAATAGATTGTTGTCAAAAACATTTAAGAGGTTTAAAAATAGTAGGATTAGAACTAAACGAATTCTCCGAAGTGCTATTGATAAATTTAATTTTAAGAAAATTAGATAAGGAAACAAGGAAAAATTATGAGCTCAACTTAGCCTCTACCGAACTGCCTAAATGGGACGATTTTATGGATTTTTTGTTAAAAAGCTGTTTAATACTAAAACATCCAACAAATAATGCAACAGCTGTTCCATCGGAACGAAGTTATAAAACGAAATCTTTTCTAGCTAAATTGGATCCAGTAAACTGTGTAATTTCTAAACAACAGCCTCACCCAGTATTTAGATGTAAAAAATTTAATGATTTAAGTGTTTATGAAAGGTTTATTCGGTGAAAAAGAACAATCTTTGTATAAATTGTTTTAGTTCTTCTCATAGAGTAGCTCTATGCAAAAGTTCGCGGAATTGTCACAATTGCTCTAAGAGACACAATTCACTTTGTGTAGAAATTTGGAGAGAAGGGTCGATAGCCAAAGGAGTCAAATTAGCGAAACTTTGCCAACTCTGGAACCAAAAAAAACACAACACTAAATGTAAACAGCGAATGTTTCAAACCGAAACAAACTATCCCCTATGTTGAATCATTTGACAACGAAGGGGAGGAATTCGTAGGACATGCTAAGGGTCATTCAACTGTAATGCTGTCCACCGCATAGTTTATTGTCAAAACAACCGCGGGGAACTCTTTCCCCTCCGAACGCTTCCTTGATTGTGGGAGCACGTGTAACTTGATAACAAAAATGCCGCCTTGGCTTTGGATTGAAAGGTGAACGAGTAAATACCTCTATTTGCGGTATTAACGGGACTTCGCAAATTATAAAAAACACAGTGTCTGCCGTGGTTTCAAAATAAAAATAGACAGTTTCAGAAATTAATGGAATTTCTTGTTGTATCCGAAAATTACAGGTTTGACTCCAATAAATAAATTAGATATTAGTGGGATAAAAATTCTCAGTATATAAAGTTATCGGACGAGAATTTCTATTCACCTGGAAGAATCGATTTGCTTTTATCAAATCAGATTTTCTTTGAAATTCTAAATCATGGGAAAATAAAACTAGTAGAAGGGAAGTTGATATTACAAGATACAGTATTCGATTACGTAGCTAGTGGCGTCATGTTACATAATTACCCTAATAAGAGCTATTGTGGACTAGTTACTGATGTAAATGAGCTCAATAATAGTATCAAACGCTTTGGGAAATTGAAAATTGTCCTGATTTCGAAATACCTACAATGAGTAGAGAAGAAAAATTATGTGAAGAATACTTTACGAGTACTTATAATAGAGATGAAACTGGTCGTTTTATTGTAAAATGCCTTTGTCAAAGGATCCGAGTTGCTTAGGAGATTCGAAAAATTAACGGCATTACGTAGACTTAACTCCTTGTGGAGAAGATTAATTCAAGATCCAAAAAATTGGAATTCTATAGAAATTTTATACATGAGAATATTTAGAAATGGGACACATGGAAGAAGTAGTAGATAATGATTCTGATGTTGTGTATAATCTCCCTCATCATGGTGTGTACCGCCACGAAAGCAAAACAACTCCCTTACGTGTAGTTTTTAATGTATCCTCCGCTACTACTTCAGGGGAATCGCTAAATTCTCTCTACAATTGAATGGTGGTGTAATACAATGGGACCTCTTTCTCAATTTTATTAAAATTTAGAGCTCACAAATTTGCGGTAACAGCAGATATTAAAAAAATGCTTAGAATGATTTGATTGACGAATCCCAGTGGGATTTATTACGCATTCTTTGGAAAGATAAAATTGACAGTCCTGTGAAGATTTTCAGATTAACTACGGTTACTTACGGCACCAAGATTGCACCATACCTTGCGACAAGATCTTTGAAACAGCTTGCCATAGATGACGGACAAATATCCATTAGCTGCTGTTATAATGTCTGATGTCTATATGGATGATCTTCTTACTGGAGCAGATGATTCAGAAACTGGAACAAAACTCCAAGAACAACTAGTGTCACTACTAAGGGGTGCTGGAATGGAACTTCACAAGTGGTCAGCTAGTAATCCATTGCTATTACAGACTCAATGTGTCAAGATAAAGACCTTTCTTATTCTTCTTCAACCGAGACCAAGACTCTAGGACTCTTGTGGAAGCCACATCCAGACTCATTTGCTTTCAAGATTTCTCCCATGACTTCAAACTGTGACAGTCTCATAGTCACAAAGAAATCAGTAATTTCTACAATTGCAAGGATATTCGATCCTCTTGGACTGATTGGACCTGTAATAACAAGGGCCAAAATCTTCCTCCAATCTTTGTGGCAGTTGAAACTTGATTGGAATGATCTGTTGCCTTCGAACTTAATTTCCTATTGGAAATCCTTCATAGATGCTTTGGAGTCTATAAACTGTTTCAACATTCCACGTTATTGTCTACAAATAAGTCAATCAGAACAGAGTTGCATGGCTTCTCTGACTCGTCTGAAAAAGGCTTACGGTGCTGCACTTTACCTACGATGCATTAATTCCAAGTGGACAAATATCTGTTAGGCTCCTTTGCTCCAAATCAAAGGTAGCCCCACTGAAAAAGTATTACCATACCACGATTAGAACTTTGTGGTGCAGTACTTTTATCAAAGCTTCTTAAAAAACCCTTGATGCCTTTAAAATCAATATCAGTCAAATTTATCTTTGGACTGATTCCAGCATTGTGCTGGCTTGGATCAAAAAGCCCCTTTCTCAACTAAAAACCTTCGTAAGAAACCAGGTCAACATAATTCAGGAGCTCACCGAAAGTGATTTTTGGAAACATGTGAATTCCGTAAATAACCCTGCTGACATTCTTTCAAGAGGTATTAGTCCAGATAAAATTCAACATTGTGGACTTTGGTGGTTTGGTCCACCTTTCTTGCATCAGTATATAATAACTGGAACCTTACGACACTACTGCCGTCGAAGGAGATGATTTTTTCCTACAAGAATTGAAGGAAACTTCGGACATTCCTCTATGTGCCTTATTAAAGAACTTTGAACCACTGGATATAATTAATAATTGTTCATCATAAGTTGCAGAGAGTAATTGCCTGGTGTAAACGATTTATTGAAAATGCAAGACATCCAAGGAGCCAAACTATGAGACCTTTAAAAGAGCAAGAACTATCAGAATCCTTGAAGTGTATCATAAAAAATATTCAAAGAACTTCATTTTCTAATGAAATTCAATATTTAGAAAAGGGAATTCCTCTTCAAAACTCATATAATTGTTAAACTTGCATCCTTTTTTAGATGATAGTGGTTACTTCGAGTTGGAGGACGATTAAGAAACTCCCCATCCAAGAAATCAGAAACATCCCAATGATAATTCCCACAACTATAATTTTACTTATATTGTTATTAATCATTTTCATATTCTATATTTTCAAACAGGTGCTGAAGCTACTTAGCAAATATTAGAAATAATTTTGAATTCCATCCGCAAGGAATGTAGTTAGAAAAATTCTTAGAACATATATGCATCAGTAGAAATGTTAGTGCTAAAGGTTCGCAGCAATT
>BMAO01014823.1:0-19389 GCA_019973975.1 Trichonephila clavata | reverse complement strand
GGGCCGATCTAGGGTGTCGGCCGCCCGCGTGCGAAGATCAAATGTGCCGCCCCTCTAAAGAATTTTTGAGATTTTGACTAAAACTTATATTAATATTTATATATTTAATTACTATTATAATATTTCATATTTAATTACTTATTAAAACACTTATATTTTAAAGTACTTATTAAAATGCTTATATATTTAATTACTTATTACAATACTTATTTATTTAATAATTATTTAATACTTATGCATTGCGGTTATACACTCATCTACCTGTATAAGAGTAAAAAGTAAAACATTAATATATAGAAATGCAACGATAAAAATTTGCAGTGCAAAACTTTATTTTTTTTGGTCAACTAATAGGTCATGATAGCTACAAAATACTTTTAACAAAATAATAAACAAGCAAAAATATTACTTTTGAATAAAAACAGACATTTTATAAAAGCAAAACGTTATTTATTGAGAAGATATAATGTAATAAAAAAGCACTAAAATAGATTTCTTGAAACGAAAAGTATATAAATCACTTATTCTACCAAGGCTACTTAATAATAAACTATCAAATAAGTTTTGTGGCATTCTCAGAAGCAAATTTATCAAAATATTTTTGTTGTGAAATCAATTTTTTCAAAGATTTTGGATTCAATAGAGACTGAGTCCAAATCTGAAAAGCTTTTTAGAGGCAGATTCTTAAAATCTCCTAGAAAAAATTCTAAACTATATACCTTACCATCTCAGTAGTGCTCACACATCAAATTACAAACCTTATTTGTTCTGTGTGACTAATATATGGTGTAGAATCAAGAACTATAGTGTATTATTTTTCTTTTAACACAATGCGTGATATCTCATTACGAGTAGATAAGGCTAAAATATTAATTATTTCATTTTGAAAATACTGCCTTAAGTAGTTTAGGAATACGTGTTTTGTTATCATTGCATTTACTGACATTATTAAAGTGTTCTGAAATAAACGAATCAAATTTAGCCATTATTCAATGGCCTTTAAAAATTACCATTATCTCAATTTCGCACTAGTTTCTCTGACAAATTTTGACTGGCTAAAAATTGTACTTCAGCAATCATTCTTTCAATGATGACGTGCACCATCTCTTTTTCTCTAGATTGTATACATTTGTTGTTCCTCGTCAATAGTACAGTTTTTTTAGCCTAGTCTTTAATTCGCACCACGATCTTATACAGTTTTCGAATTTTATTTTCATCATCATTATTATATTAATAATAATGAAGAAAAAAAAACCAGATTTCTCAGTCCAATAAAATTCTGTCTTTTAACTTCCTGAAAAAATGTCAATTCGGGTTGTTTTCGATAACATTTAAATATTAACACGTATGTGTGAAATCTTATTTGAAAATATATTTATAATAATTTTATTAAATTTATCTTTCTTAAGCTTAAAAAAGAAAGAAAACATGAAACAACTCACATATTACTGACCTACTCACAAACTTTAAATATCCGAAAAGAACTTTTCAGGAATGCATTTTCAATACTTCGATTCGCAATAACACAATTAATTATAAGAATATATTTATAATTGCAAAAAAATATTCCTAAATTTATCTTGATGTATAAAAAGAGAGAGAGAGAAATAACCCATCTATAAACACATGCTATATTGACATAACATAATGATTCAGAAAAATTATTCATAATCGATGATTCAGAAAAAAAATAAAAATTTACAATAAACAAGACAAATTCCATTTTTTTAATACTGGGAGCAGTAATGCACGTCTCGTTCTAGTAATGGAAGCTGTCTTATGGAAAACAATTTAGCGTCAATTAATATTAATTCAATTTAATCCAAAAATGAAACTGTACAAACCATGTAGTACTCTTACCTACAGCTGTTGATACGTATAAACAAAATAATTTCATTGACATTAAAATAAGCTAGTTTTCTTTTAACCGCGTAATCTTTTCAGGTAAAACCGTTATTCACTCTCTCTTATGTGAATTTATTTATTGCATAAATGTATACACGTATATTAACAAAAGAGAATTTTTAAAACTAACTATATTACTTTATGGTTCGCTTTTTCATGAAGGCAAATACAATAAAATATTTCGTAATACTTTATATTAATAGGGTAAAAATATATTAGTACCTTCCAATAAGGAACCTTGCGTTTGACACAATATGTCCTAGAGTCAGAAATTTAAACCCACCAGACTAGACATTGGGCATTTGTCCTTTAATGCTAAACAAATTAGTTTAATTAGAAATTACATTCGTATTACTCTTTAAGTAAATGACATACAAATAAATACCTTAGTCACAGGTTTTCTTGTACTAACAGAATTTTATTTAAAATATTCCGTTGTACGAATCTTTTTGAAACCTAGTGCATTGTGTCAGCCTAAGCCAGCATTTTTATTTTTTATGTAAACCCATAGAGAAAACGCTCCTCTAAGAGGTGCAATCACTTTATTACATATTCTGTTTTGTCTCTAAATCGAAGCGTAGAACAAACAATGTTGTAATTTTTTATTTCTCTGTTCCTTTCCACTGTTAAATTACATTGGTTTATTAGGACAACACTATATTTAATTATTTAAGAAAAACACAAACTTGTCTTCGAAATCTTAAAATTTTTACAAAGAAAGAATAAAAAACTATTACATAAGGTCCATATTCAAAGAGACCGGTAGCAACATTAATTGTGCCTTATTCGAAGGTGTACCTTACAGGAGGTACTTCTGTATTTGTATAATATTTTAAGTCTTAAAAAATAATAAATAATTCGAAATTAAAAATACAATTACCTGTTGCTATTTCAAAACGAGCTAATTTTAAAAGATTGAGTTGTGCCAATTTCAACAGGCCAATTTCTTTGAAAGGGAGTTTGTTGATGATAGAAATCAGAAGAGAGTTTGTTTCAACCTTCAGGTAACTACTCAAGAGTGAAATAAAACATCTCCTGAGGTTCGCTATCATCCAAAAAATTTTATTACCTCTGTCCCCTCTTCGGTTAGCTGACACCGGACATGCTATGGGTGTCCGGAATGTCCGTTGTGACCCCAGTTCGAGATAGTGAGAAAGTTACAGAAGATGGTATAAATATATCATTCATGACTTAACACGTACTACGGCCTTGAACCTTCAAGGTTCAACAAAGAAGAAAATTGACATTTAAAGTACATATAGTAGAAAATCAGAAACACATTAAATAAAAAAATACTAGAATCTCAATGCTAAACACAAATATATAACTAGAAATCGCAAAAAAGACCAATCAGATACATAGTTAACTATGAATTCTGTCAGTAAGCCAGTCAAATATTTAACTGTGCATTTAAATACGAGTTTTTTTCTCAAGAGATATTTATAAATTTGAAAGGTAAACAATAAGTCTTTTCAGCAGACATAATTTTTAATTGTATATAAAAGCAGAATCTAAAAGGACAGCAGTTTGCCAAACGCTGCTGTAAGCGAAATATTCTGTTTTTTGCACATTTGTCACCCTTAACGCAGTAATTAGGTTTTTCCATTCCCGGAAATACATCAAAATTTAAAAAATTTAAAAACAAGTTGTTTTTAAATAATATCAATAATTATTATATAAAATAAGGGGAATACAGTTTTTTTCCCTTCCATTTCCGACTAAGCATCGACTCAAACATTTTTAAACGTTTGTACTTTAATTAAAAATTAAAAATGCATGTCATGTAGCTATTAATAAACCTGAAAATGGTTCAAAATAATAAAAAGTGTATTAAATACATTTTCATCCATACTCCCTGCAAAATTAGTGTAATTTTGTGAGGCAAACATAAATTTTAAAATCTACCTTTGATCTCCTATGAAATCTCCGAAATATTTTGATAAATAATTTTCAAATGTAGCCATTAACGAAACCTATAGAAAGAAGTTTCGAAGGAATAAATAATTAATCTAAAAAAAAGAAATTATTAGAAATTCGAATACAAAAGATTTTACTTAGTTTATGATAAATAAATATGTGACACTATCTTTATTTTGCAGATGCTGTTACTATCTTGTTTTTTTATTTTCAACTTTATCATATACACAGAGGAAAATTCTTTACCCAAATTAAAAGTTTTAATTTTTTTTAATGAAAAAATTATCTCTTTTAGGACTAAAGGCAAAAAATGTTAACGACATAGGAGAGAAAACCTTACAATTAAAAACTTCGAAAAAAATCATATTTAATATTAATGGTCCTTTGCTACTCACATGTGTTTAAATTTTAATCAGTGGAAGCTGAATCAATTATTTTTCTAAAGTAGGTGCTAAGACAGTTCTTCGCCAAATTTCAATGCTTGCGACCCAATATTCAATCATAATTTTCATCGCGCCCCCCTTCACACAATAAGAATGATTGAGTGCAATAATAATTCCCTTTGACGTTAAAGCTACAAATACATGATTTTAATTATAAACTGTACAAATTATCAAGATAAATATTAAATTCTGTATATGACAAGCCTATTGGATTACTAGTAATTTTTAAACTTGTTCTTAATTTAGAATTGTGAATGGTTTCCGACTACCTTAAAATTGTAAATTATGCTAAAAATTGACAAAATTTTTTTATGATTTTATTTTTAGGCCATCTTATTAGCTTTTTAAAAATACCAAGTTTATTGTTTTCTGTTCACTAGAACAAAAACTATAAGTGATTTAGTAAGAGAAGATGCCAATTACTTTGAGCAAGATATATGTCATACTTTAACAAGCGTTTTACTCGAAATGTTTTTTTTTCTTCTTTTTTTTTGAAAATGCTTAAACGGGACCAGCGATTGCTCGAAAAGTTTTGAAAATAATTAACTGAATTTTTTGTGTATGTTCTGTATAATAGTAGACTTGTTTTAACCTTAAGATTTTTTAATCACTGTTTTATTTCAAAACTTACAGCCCCTTATGTGAATATATAATCAATGTTTTTTTAAGCAAATTTTATATAACAAATAAGATAAAGGGCTCCAGTTTTTGAAAAAATTAAAATATCTCTTATATCTTGAAGATTACTTCAAAAATGAATAAGATAGCAACGCATCAGAATTGAAAAATTGAAAATTTGTTTATAAACTTTTGGTACAGAATGGGCCGCGTTTATATTTTTTGTCAATTTTTACCCATTTTTTCCCATTTTAGTAAAAATAATTTCTGTTTCCCTACTTAATTTTAGAATATTTTTTATCAAATGTAATAAACAAATCTAAAAACAACAAAAAAATCTCCATACCTCCCTTTTTTTTTAAAAAAAAAAGTTGTCACAAGTCGTCGGATACCCTAATTATCAAATACATTGTGCAGTACTGATACATTTAGAAGTATATTATATCAGTGTAAAATGTGTATTTTATTCTTTTTTTATGTCCGAATGTATATTTTGTTTCGCTTCCTTTCAGTAAATTTGTAATTTTTAAAATTTTTTGCTTTTGACTTTTCGATATGCTCGCGCCCCCCTCACGTCCACACAATTTCAGAAGCACTATACTAAGAGATAAATATTAATATATATAAATACTTGAAAATTTATATGCTGCTGAGAGAGAGAAGTAACGATTACGTACGTTAAAAATATTAATTATTGTATTTAAGAGATTTTATTTGTATAACCGATTTCTTGCTTGTGTGTGGAATAGCTGTATAAATGTTACATTAATATAAATAAATATTAATATAAGTATCTCACTTGAGAGAAAGTTAAGAAAAATAATGAATTAAAAAAAAGTTGCGAGATTGCTTAAAAATAATCTCCCTAAAATAGTTTGGTGGTTCATTTTCTTCTCGAAATTAAAAATTCAATTAAATAGCTCATAATAAAAACAAATATCCGAAAAAAATTTTTAAATTAAAAATATAGTTTTAAGTATTAGTACTTACGTGTTTTATCCCCATTAATCAAGATTTCGGAACTCTGATCAGTGTGGTAAGTTACGAAATGCGATTCCTGTAAAAACTAAATACTTTTAGTTGACGAAGCGATGTTCGATAGACAGAAACTGATTTGGCCAAAAAGTTTCAAGGATTTACTCTTTACCACGACAAGCTGAAAAAAAGTCTTGTATGTATTTTCTCTTATTACATACACTCTTACCCCACTGCTGGGGTAACGAAAATGCCACCGTTCAGGAAGTTCAGGGTGAACGATCGCAAAATGCCACAGTAGGGTCAGCTAAAATTTTTGGACCAGGTTGAAATCTACAGTCAGTGGCGTAACGTACATCCCCGCATCACGGGGGGGGCAGTGCTCTAGGGGGTCCAAAGCCTGACAGCCGCCAAGTACCTACCCTTTGTAAAATCCAACTCGGGAGCCAAAAACTTGACTTTGCACGGGGGCTCAAATGTTCTAAGTTACGCCATTATCCACAGTCCAGTAAAAAATATCTACTCCATGGATTATTTAAGCCCGTGCCACTCCAGGGAATACAACAATTACGGAAATCTGACGATTTCCCGGGATCCTCTTCATGTCAGTGCAGTGAAATTCTTGTCATGATAAGCATATCTACCTGCATCCCGAGATTGAGTGCCCATAAACTTGCAAAGTAAAAATTGCTACGTAATACAGCTTTTGTTTTTTAAGAGATAAAATCCTTACAAATTTTACTAGCAATGGTCGACTTTCCAATTCAGTCTAAAACAAAATAATAATTTTCCACGTTTCCAAAGTGTAAATGATAATGGTTTAGAAAATGATTTCATCCAAATTCTTTCGTAACAAGAATATATATATGTATATTTTTTCAAATTCGGTCTAAATGCCGCCCCGGACATGGTTCCGGTTTGTCAGGCCATAGAACCGCCCCTGTGGGCATAGTACGTAAGAGTTGTAAAACCATAAGCAAAAATCACTTCTGTCCTCTAATTTGTTTTTCTAAATTGTAAGGTTATTATTAAATTGAAAACTTGAAATTTCCTCAAATGCATATTGCAATTTAAACATTATTAGATTAACCGTATTAGATATTTTCGTACAGAAACTTTTCGCAAAAATCCTTTTTAGACACCTTTGTTAAGCATCGATCCACATTGCGCTGCTAGTGCCGCTATTAAGCATAAAAAACCGTTTTTAGTACGGTATTGTCAGATGCACCACGAAAATTGCTATCAGATGAAGGATGTTTGTAAAGAATAGACATTTATTGACAATCGACCAACACATTGTGCACTAACATTCTACTTTTTCTTAAACTATGCTGTGCTATCGGGAAATCGGGATTTGATTTTCTAATAACGATTCAAAATATTTATGTTTGAAAAATTCGTAAAATTTTTTGCTTGATTGATTGATTGAATCAAATACGGCCTGTGGCCGCCCCTTGTTTTGGCCGCCCGCGTGCGGTGCACGAGCTGCACACCTGCTAGGATCGGTCCTGAGAATATCTTTAAATGAAGTCATTTCATTAAAGGGTTGTATGACGTTTATATCTTTCACAATAGTTCCTTCCTCCTGTACCTGTAACTTAATATTCAAGTCCAATTCAGGCTTTCATGAGATCATCATCAGAAATGTTGTGAGACTCATACAGAAAGCAGAATATCGAATAGCATTCAGGAATAAGGTAAATCGTCCATTAGCTGAATATATCGCGAATAGCTGGAAGGAATTTGAAGCTGCTCTCATTAACAAATAAATTGACCTTTTTTGAGCTTTGAGATGAGAAATTCGGGATCAATGCCTAAATATCTAGCAAGTGTTGTTACTGAATCGACAGATATCTTACAGTTATCATTAGATCTTTGGAAAACTAATTTTTTTTAAAGATTATCTAAGCCTTCAATGCATTCCACTTGATGTTTAGTTTAGAATTTTTAGGCAATTTACTCAATACATCAATTCTTAATAAAAAAATCACACCAAATTAAAATTTAACACAAATTTAAATGTTTCAATTTTTTCTTCCTGTCTCAGATGGTATTTCAAATTAAGACATTGAATGTGGTAATAATTTTTAGGTCTTGCTTAAGAGGTCTAATAGCATTGATACGACCTTTACTCCTTGTTTCCCTTAATAGTTTTAAAGTTAGATTTTTCACGTGTTTTTTTGGTAAATACCATCGATATGGGGAAGCAGAAAAGTAATTACATACCACTCTACCATATTAAAAAAAAACAGAAATTTCACCAACGTAGCTGGTTGCGTCATTAACGACGCGATTTAACGTATGAGCCGCACACAACACGTACATACAATATAAAATAGGGTTTTTTTTTCCTCTTTTATCAATGCAACATATGTGCTGATATAGTAAAAAATTTATCTCCTGTCAATGACTTAATATTTGCTGACTAATATTGAAATGGATAATAGCTCGTAATATTAAGAGTGCTTTTGTGTGATATTTAGGTTAAAATCCTTAATAAAAAAATCCATTTAAAATACACAAAATTTTTTTTTTTATTCTCTCCTCTACGTTAATTTAAAGTGATTTTTCATAGTTTGATAAATGTCACTCTACTTTTAATATACAAGTAGAGGTAAAAATAATAAAACCAAGAAAATAATTTTAAATAATTTTTCATAAGAAATTAATTTTTGTTGTCAATTACCGTCATATCTGGAAAGCAAATTTTTAAAACTAAACACTAAATAGTATATCTGAAATATGTTGAATTGACTAAAAAAAAGATTGACTGCACAAACAGTTTATTTCCCACATATTTATAACCAATTTCTAAATGAGGGGGGAATTGTTTTTAAAAAGTATTTATGCATAAACCTGCTGTATAAATAAATATATCTGAAATTTTTAAAGCAACGAATAAAATAAAAGAATGATCTGGCCGTATACCAAAACCGAAAGTAATAGACAATTTTGATGCTTAATTTATAAATGAATGTATCAGGTTAAATATTTGGAAAAAATTCAACATGGTTTAATCAATTCAGTCTTAAACGTGATGCATACAGTAAATGTTATGAAGAACCATTAATTAGATAAATTTTGCTAATATAGAAAAAACAGTAAACATGGTGACACGGTAAGGGGCTAAGTCAGCGTTTCACAAACTGTGGTGGCGCTCCCTCCCCAGGAGGGCGTAATTACTCTACGAGGAGAGCGTGAGCATATTGAAAAGTCGAAAACAAAAGATTATTTTTAAAAAATTTTTAGTTTGCTGAAAGTAAACAAAGAAAATACATTTTGACATAATAAAAAATAAAATACACATTTACCCTGATATAATAGACTTAAAAATGTATTAGTACTATACACAATGTATTTTATAATTAATTTAACAATACTAAGTTAAGAAGGACATGTTTAATAATTACAAATGACCCGATGGGCTTGTCTTGAAAATTTGTGCAGTTTATAATTAATCCCTTAACTGCCAATTAAAAGTTACGTGATTCGCTTCCCAATGCCACCTTTTCCCACATAGGAACGTGTTTGTGATGTATTAGGGGGTGGGAAGAATTACCTGAAATTAGTAAATCCCTTGCAAACACTGTCAAGGTCCTTTTATTGCATTCCAAAGCCTTTGGAATAATTTTATGGATAGCAGTGCACAGAAAAGATTGTACTTCGGAAAGACGTATATATATGTCCATGGAAATTAACGTTTTGGTTGAGCGAGATGTTTATATATATGCCGGTGAAACTTAAGAGGTTGAATTCATTTTGTAGCCTTAGCGTCAAAGTATAGTATTATTTAACTCAAAACATTGTTATTGTATCGAGGGAGGGGGCGCTATAAAAATTATGATTGAATATTGGGTCGCAAATATTGAAAGTTTGAGAAGCACTGAACTAAGGAATTAATTATAAATTTCTGGCCTTTTTTTTTGTATTAAAAAGCTTTGTTTCACATAGGGGCACACAATAGCTCACGGGAAACTTTTTTGAAAAACAAATCATCATCTATTATTTTTTATTATTTTTAAAACAAAATTTAGTGGAATTACTGCCTGTGCAGAATAGTCATGGTTCAACGGTGTGACGTTAGTCGGATAAATGTTTGTTTGTGACTACGAATTCCTCCTCTGATAGCTCTGTTTCGAACAATAGACAGCCACAGGAGGGAATCTTTTCACCTTCAATTCTATGCGAATATTAAAGTATTTTTCAAACAGGCTTTGTTATGAAAATTATTTAATCAAAATGAGCAGCAAGATTTGTTCTAAAATATTTTTATACCAAATATAATAACAAGAAATTACCTTTAATGAAAGTATAACATTTTTACTAAAAAGGAAAATGGGAGAATCTTAATGAGAGCGTTGTAAAACCATAAGCAAAAAAAAAAAAAAAAAAAAAAAATCTCTTCTTTCTTCTATTTTGTTTCATAAATTGTAAAGCTATTATTAAACTGAAAACTTTTAATTTCCCCAAATGCATGTTGAATTTAAACACTCCTATGTCTTAGGTAATATTAACCATATTAGATATTTTCATAAAGCAGCTTTCACAAAAATCAATTTTGAGACGCCTTTGTGAATAATCCACAGTGCATCCAGTGTCGCTGATAAGAAGAAAAAAAGAAAAAAAAAAAACCTTTTCTAAAGCGGTATAGCCAGCTCTGGCACGAACTTTGCTATCAAATGAAGAATATACGTAAAAAGTAGACATTAATGAACAATGTTTGTGAACCAACGCACTGTACACTAACATCTTGTTTTTCTTAAGCTATGCTATGCTACTGGGAAATCGGAACTTATTTTGATTTTCAATAACTATTTGAAATTCAGCATATTTATTCGACGTATTATAAGAGTTTTATTTTTAGAAATAGTACAAAATTTTGCTTGATTGAGAGAACTATATGCGGCCGCTCTTTGTTTTGGCCGCCCTCGTGCGGCGCACGCGCTGCACACCTGCTAGGATCAGCCCTGCTACTCATATATAAATCCATCATGAAACGTAAAAATCTCAGAAATAGTCTAGAAAACTTTAAAACTACGAAATATGCATAAATTTTTGCTTCCAGAATTTTCGGACGCCATGTTTGGCAAGCTTTATTATAATGACTGCAGATGGCGCTACGTGTATGCAATCTACTTGCAAAACTTTTGAAACATTACTTTAGAAGAAAATTGGGCATAAACTGCTTAAATACACATTAATAATACTTTATTTTACGAAAAAGAATATTTTGCTACACGAATAATGACTTTAATCACTTCAGAAACACTAATTCCGCTTTTTTATATGAAAAAATGGGGGGGGGGGTATTGCAAATAAAAAGAATTATAGTAACCCTTGACTACGTCATGAGATCATGTCATTACATACGTGTTCTGTCGTACTCCCCGTGAGATCCTAAAAGTAAAGTTCGCTTTATAATTCCCATTTTAAAAATTGTTTTTATTGTTATAAAGACAGTTGCAACGAAATTTTTCTATAATTGCTCTAAAAAATAGTTTAAAATATAAAAAATTATATCCAAAATAAAAAAGAATTTTGTCTTAATTTCTTATGATGTTAGCACTTATAGCATTTCAATAAAGTAAAGAAATATAATTAGTGTAAAATGGATTTATACACTCCATTCAATTATTAAAATTTTAGTGACACTAAAAATAAAAAAAATATTTTATTTAATGTTACATTCTGAATATTAGAATAATAAAGTTTAATTTTTTTATGACATAGCTTCTGATTACTTTTTTTTCCATTATTTTTCTAATTAATTCATTAAATTGTTTTTCTATAGTAATATATCTGAAACCTCATATATATATGAAGAAATTATTTTTACTCTTTCAAGTTAAAATTTTTTTTGTCGCTCTATCCGTTACAAATCTACTAAATACCTACCTACACTGTAGCACAATCCTGTATTTATATCTAAATTATTCAGAGTTAATTGTTATTTAAGTCATTGCTTTAAATAGGAAATTGTCTATTTTTATCTAAATTAAAAAATATTTTTACTTTTACACGCTCTTATAACATATAAATTAAAAATGTATAGTTATAACAATATTACAGACATTAAAACTAAATTTTGATAATCATGAAGGGAAATTACGTGAGTGTGAAAATATGTCAATTATAATTTAATTAATATTATGCTCGGTTCCATTTGGATTAGTTTATTCACTGCAGGAATTTCTCATAAAGTAATAAGTTTTCTTAATTTGTTTGTCATAAATATATATACTTTGTTATAATTTTCAACCACATTCCACGAATTAATGTTATTATTTCCAGTACTCATCAGAAAATACGACAAAAATTTCACTGCCTTCTATTAAACAAATTATATCAATTGAATTAGTTTCCAAATTATTTTCTTTTCAAGAGTTCATTAGTTAGGAGGTATCTTCAATTGAGATTAGGAAAGTAATTTTTACTTTTATTTTTATAGGAGGATATTTTTTTTTTATTTTTCTTTGATTTGTTTTGAAATAGATTTCGTGCAAAGAAATAGCAATTCGTTGTATATTAATCTTTATTACATTACACAAATTCATATGGTAGGAAATCAATGATAACAAAATTATTTTTAACAGAATAAAAATTTGACACACATAAAAATTCTTCAGCTGATGAAAAGCATAAATGTGTGTGTGTGTGTGCTTATGAAGTATAATTTTAGTATGTGACTTCCTGTAATACTGTTGTAAGTGATTTTTATTTCATTTCATACTTGTTTTTATAACAGATTCGTTGATAATATCATAATTTACCACTTATTTGTGTACCACATAATTTACCACAAATATACGTGTAAAAGACGAGAACTTTAGGAACTTTTTAAAAGCTTAAGATGGGGGTCAACTTATATATCATCTCAGTAAAGTAGTTTATGAAAAAATATTTTTTTCCAAAGATTTTCTGTTGGTTATGCGCAAGCTGTTTTAAACTTTTAAGGTTTTGGTTGTTTTGAATGCATGGAATTTTTCTTGCCGACAGAACTAGCTAAATAAACTCTAGCTTCTTTGATCCTAGAGTAGAAATGGTAGATCAGCGATCATAGTTGTTAAAGGAGGGGAGACCCTCTTCGTTGGAACGATGGAAGGAAGTTTTGACCGTTTGTTTCGAAGAGGAAACGGTCAAGTAACCTTGAGATCAGCTGACGAGGAGGGGAAAGGCATGTACAGGGTAACTGTGTATATTGCAGGGGGAGGCGATTGGAATCTATTTTGGGAACTGATAGTGGGGGGTTATTGCGGGGTGTATACTTTCTCAGTGAGTAGAAGATTTGCAGAATTGTAATTTCCACCAAACAAGTCCCTCATGCAAGCGCTTCGGATTCCCGAGGCGCAGTGTTGAACACAGAAAAAGCTTTTTTAAAATTCCAGCGCTTCCATTAATTTTTTATATTTTTCCTTTCATACTATTTTTATTTTAAAGCACTTAATTTTTTGAATTTTCTACAATTTACTTTAACTTTGAAATACACTTCTAATATTTGAAATTTTTCTTTTTAATATTTTAATGCAGTACTGGGCAAAGCCAAAACAATGTTTTACTCAAAGCCCAAGATAGAAGGTGAAGTTTCCAAATGGAAACAGGAATTCCACTAACACAGGGGTGGCCAACCCGCGGCACGCGAGCCACATTGTGGAACGCAGGAGTTGTAACTGTGGCACGCGAAGACTTATTGAAAAATTGCAAAAATTTCTGAAAATATTACTGAATTAAATGAATTACAATAGAAAATTATTATGAAGAGAATATGTAAAAAACAGAAATTTTCAGCTTGAGATTTTAAATGTTCTAAGCACAAATTTTTTTCCCCTTCAGTATAGCGCCAAAAATGAGATAATGCTCCAAAACTTACTATTCTACAATATTGAAACGTTCCGAGAAAAGTGTTGATTTTTTTACATTTCGAATTTCAGCTTCCCCTTGAAGTGCTGAAGTTGGGTGTTTGTAGATATTGGCTGTCAGTGTGTCAGATAAAAAGGTTTTTTCGAAGGTATTGACTATTTACGATTTCTGTAATGTCAAGAAGTAATTCTGCAATATATTAGGAGAGCAGTTGTTGATACGGTAGAAGTAATTCTATCTGAACAAAGTAGCCGCTTTATAAAGCAGAGGAAGTGAGAACTTGCATCCATGACTAATTAGAATGCTGGATTTGGAGCCCAGAAAATTGGTAGCGTAATATCGGCAAAATGTTTCTAACTGTCAGACTCAGTTGATTTTAAACTCTGTGTAGCAAGACATTAAGCTTTTTTCCAAAATTGTTTTTAGATTTTAGGGTTGAGCGTATTGTTTAGAATTTTTTTTATTTTCAACATATTTATGAGTAAACCTTCGACATCGAAAATAAGTTATGAAGAGGATATTGCAACACGTGATTTTAAAATTGTCTGGGAAGAACAATACTTGTTTACACATCAAAATGCTTCCAGGACTGTTTGTTTTATATGTGGAATTTGTATAGCAGTTCCAAAAAAATTTTAACTTGGGACCATCAGTTCAAACACCTGCATAGTGATTTCAACAGCAAATATCCTGTTAAATTAAATTTGCGAACGGAATTTATCAATAAAAAAAAAGAAATTTTTAGCCGACCAGCAATTTTTGCTCCAGAAGAGAAATGACGAAATGGAAAACATGTTGAAGGCTTCTTAAGAACTTTCTTTGTTGTTAGCCCGCAAGAAAAAACCATATTCTGACGGAGAGGAGATAAAAAAATTAGCCTTTTAATTTTTACCAAAAATATCGGTGATCTAAATGTCAAAAATATCGTTGATAAAATAGCTTTGTCTAGAAATACCGTCATGCGTCGTACAGATGTCATGGGCCAGGATGTTGGAAGGCAAATTGTCTCTGGACTTCAAAATTGCAAATATTTTTCATTAACTTTGGATGAAAGCTGCGATATCACAGACAATGCGCAGTTAAGCATCTTTGTGCGTTACATGAACAATAATTCTGATACTGTGGAAGAACTTCTTAATTTGGCCAAATAGTTTCAACTACAGGTGAAAAAAATTTTAAGGAACTTAAAAATAATGTAAATAGAAGTTAACAAAGTAGAATGGACAAAATTAGACAGTTTGCACACAGATGGGGGGGGGGGAGCACCTTGCATGGTTGGCAGAATAAAAGTTTTGTTGCTTTGCTTGAAAATAATTTGGGAAGAAAAGTTTTCGAATGTCATTGCTTTATTCACCAAGAAGCTCTTTGTGCCAAGGACTTAAACTCGTCTTTCATTGTTGATCCCGTGGCGCGTTGTATTAACAAAATACGAGTTCGTGCTGTGAATCGACGAAGATTTCATATGCTCTTCCCCGAAGAAACGGAAGAAAATGGCGAGTTACTCCTTCATTGTAGTGTGTGCTGTCTTTCCAAAGGAAGTTCACTTGCGAGATTTTGGAGTTTGAGGGAATGTGTTTTTGAATATCTAGAAGAAAACGATGAACTGCCCAGTGAATGCTTGCTCCTCAGCAGTGAAAATTGGCTGTGGGAATTTGGCTTTTTCTTACCGATTATAATGGAACATTTAAACAATTTAAATAAAAGATTACAGGGAAAAAATGTATTTCCTACCCTAATTGGTCATATATTTTCTTTTGTGAACTTTTGCTTTTTTTTTACTGGATTTTGAAGAAAAAAAATTATATATAAATATATGTCATTTCCCATTTCGTGGCAGGAATTATCCGCCAAAGTTCAGTAATGTTCCATACTATGATAGATTTAAAAATTTTAATATCCATTTTGCAGGATTCTTTCATTGCAGGTTTGAGGATTTTTAAAGATGATAAAAAAAAATACAGAACTTTTTTACTAATCCTTTTTTGATTTCTCATCAAGACATTAATTGTTACCCACCTCAGGTACAAATTGAAATTATTGTCTTTACAGCACCATAAGAAAGCAAATATAAGAAAATTATTTTAACCGCAAATGATCCGAATTACATCGAATTTTGGAATTTGTGCCACCAAGTAATTTTCCAAATTTACATGATTTAGCGGTCAAGATATTGTTGCAGGTTTGATCAACATGTTTGTGAAGAAATGTTTTCTATTGTGGTAATTAAATCACAATATCGCACAAAATTAACTGATATGCATCTAATTTTTGTTAGCATCTTCACGAACTAATCCAATTGTAGATAATTAAGTAAGAAAAACTAGAAATTCAAAAGCCACAATAAGAAAGTACTGACTGCTTAATAATCACTTAAAATTAATGTTTCAAGTTGTTTTTCTTTTATTTTGTATCTTAGTTAACGGATTGATTCTGTAGAAATTTATCAACAAAAAAAATATAAGTTTTACTTTTGTTTTATTTGTTATACCATTTTTTTTTTATATATTTTCACTACATAGAGCTTGCATTTAAAAATAAGTTTTTGGTGTAAATAACCCATAATAAACCTATAAGTAAAATTTTTTCACTTTTGTATATCTTTAGTTTGGTGGAAAAGTTGGCAGTGGCACGCATAAATTTTTTTTATAATCAGATTGTGGCACGCTTCCAAAAAGGTTGGCCACCCCTGCCACTAACCCATTCTACTTATAATTGCCATTTTGATGTTGAGGCACTGAGATTCATCAGTTTGACTCATGGCAACATATTAGGTTCTGGACTGAAAGCTCTTTAAAACTTATTTCTGCAGGGACTGGGTGTCGTCAGTGGATGCTATGCACTGGGGCCCCCAAATAATCAAGAATTTAAAAAATATACTCTTGCATATGAAAACTTTACAATATCCTATTGATGTCAGTATGACGAGATGTAACATTTATCGTAAACATTATTATTATAGATATCTAAATTTCGACAATCTTCAAACTAATTCTTCATGATACGAATGTTTAGTTTTTGTTATTTGATTTGGGAAGCTCCAAGAATCCCTACCTCAACTGGACTTTTTAGAAGATTTAATTTAGAAGTGGAACTTATATTAATATTTTAATACAACAAAGTAACAAAATTTTTATAAAGAAGCCTGGTTTTTATTTCAATAGTAACTCTAAAAATAATGTGAATGTTTCAAAAAATCTTAGTTCAGGCTCTGTAGAGAAAAATCCTAACTATATACACATAAAAAAATATTACAGAGAAGTATTTTCCCATAAAAGGAGAATGTTTTTGAAAATGTCATTTTTTCTTCATGTTTTTGCTATAAAATTACATTTAAACAGGTGTTTTTTTGTAATAACATTCTTAAAAACAATTTTATATGTATATTCTAATTCAATTGACTCTAAATATAAAAAACATCATTCACTGTATGTTTTTTAAAGTCACTGTTCCGAACGTAGTTAATAATCTAAAATTACTATTTCAAAGATTTGTAGATGTGATTCTATTTTTAACATGTAATTTTTTACAGGGTTTATTAAAATAATTTACGTACCTGGAGCAGGACTAGCAAAAGAAAGAGATTAACGTCACTCTATAAAGCAACAAGAGAGCTATTGATCACAAACCTCGCAACGTTGAGCCTTCGGTCGAGTAATGAAGATGACACATGAGCTGGCATCCCTCTTTCCTAGCTACCACATGATCGCAGGAAACGGCCTCATCTACACGGAGGGTCTTTAGTGGCAACAGCATTCGAGCCCATGACACTCCAGCCATGAACTCGTGACCACAACAACTAAGCTACCACGCCCACCAGGAATAGCAAATATTTAGAGAAAAGGTTAAGGGAGTCTAATTACCAATCAATTTTAATATATTTGAAGTTTTCTGAGAGTTGACAATCCCAATATTTGACAGTTTAGAGAGCAATGGTTAGTTTAGCTCTCATTTTAAAGCATTTTTCTATTCTTAAAAGCTAAATTAATTAAAAAACTGGAAGGAAATTTGACAATATTTGGAAGAGGTGGAATACTACTGAAAATTATATGACTTAAAATCAGCCTTTTTCAACTGATACTACAATAAGACTTCAGAATTCAAGTATTCTGTATACAAGTATAACTCAATTTACCTATGATATTCCAAAATGCATTATAATACTACAGTAAAGTAATTTAAAGTCAATGTACGAAAATCAAACTTTCTAAATTGCACCAACTTAAAACTGAGAAAAAAATTAGATGTTATATGTACAAACCTGGGGGTTTCTAATTTCAGTTTGTATCATTATTTTTATAAGTGTTTCGAAACTTTTGTGAAAATATTTTGTTAAGATTAAGCTGAGTAATCTCTGTCATTGTATATATAACAAATGCTATCAATTTTATGTGAAACATATTTTAAATATAAAAAAAATATCCTCATAACATATTTAATTAAAGTAGTGTTTGATACTGTACATAATTTGGATAAAAACATTTTTTTTTAATTAGATCTTTAGAGGCATTATTAATTTTTGTTTTATGCCTTTAGAAACTAACTGTGTTTTTCTCAGACTTTTCAATTTTGAGGATATTTTTCTCCCAAGGATTTTTTCTGTTCAAGATAATATTGAACTCTGTCATTGTATAACAAATGCTATCAATTTTATGTAAAACATATTTTAAATATAAAAAAAAATATCCTCAAACATATTTAATTTAAAGTAGTGTTTTGATACTGTTAATTATTTGAAAATTTTTTTTTTTTAAATTATATCTTTAGAGGCATTATTAGTTTTTGTTTTATGCTTTTACAAATTTTAACTGAGCTTTTCTCAAACTTTTCAACTTTGAGGATCTATTTCTCCCAAGGATTTTTTCTGTTTGAGATAATATTGCAAACTTTTGTAGATTTTTTATATATATGTTCTTTAAAAGTTAGTATGGATTTCGGTCTGAGAGCACTAATTTTTTTAAAAAATCTTAAAGTTAATAGTTTAAAAAAATTGATATTTATTCCAGGTTTAGCTGTAAAAATAATTATTAAAATTCCCTTCCCTCTTCTTAGCCCCATGGACTTTGTTTATGATATCCAAGACAATAAACATAAACATGCTTGTGAATTCTCTGAAGAACTCTTCCTCAGTAAATCATGAGTCTTATGAAGATAATTTCATCAGAAATTTATAGGAATATCAGATTTCTAAAGTGCACAACTGCTCTCCACACTGCTCATCTGAAGAATTTAAGCATCGCAATTGTTTGACTAGAAAAGGAGGTCAAAGCAGTAAAAATTCAAAAGAAAAGTGCCGATTACAAAAATGCACCGATTTCATCCTCCGCTTATAATCGGCGACACTAAAAATAACATGAGAGTACAAACGCAGGACTATATAATAATAAATATATTGAAACGTTGCACATAGGAAATAAAAAGGAAGCTTAGTTTGGAAATTAATTCAATGATATAATAATTTAATTGAAGGCAGTGAAATTTGTGTCATATTTTCATCAGTATTGAAAACACTGGCAGAGCTGGTCCTGAGTGGACCCTGTATCAAAGTTCCTTGAGGGCACTCTCTAGGGCCACCCTGCGATTTTTTTATTACACTTTTGGGCACCCGCCCTCAAAGCTTGGGCCCTGTATTGTTGATATGCAATAACTATGCCCCTGATTGGAAAAAACATTAATT
>BMAO01014822.1:0-10157 GCA_019973975.1 Trichonephila clavata | reverse complement strand
TCTGACACGAAACCCGAGTGATAAGTTCCCAAGCGAGCTTGGTTCTCATTTATCACCCACTGAAGGGATGAAAAGCTGAGTCAACCTTACCCGGGGTTTGAACCTTGGCCTATGGTATGGAAGCGCGATGCACTAACCACTCAGCCATTGGGCTTCATAATGGGATGTTATCAGTATATAATATCTATATCAGCAGTAATGAGATAACAGTGCAAATTGAATTTAAGTTGATTTTTTTTTAAATCTTGAGATCTTATAACCTTGTCCTCCAAACTCTGCAGATGATTCTTTGAAGAAACACTTCTAGATATTCTGTTTTCCCAATTGTGAAAAATACCGAGACGAATATTTGATAGAGCGTGGTACAGAAATCTCGATTCAAAGTGCATTTTTTTTTCAACTAGCAGGTCGCTAGTTACCCACACCTGCTCTAATGAATATCGCTAAAAAATATTTATATTATATTCCTTCCATAAAAAATAAGTATCTATCAATATTCAATAATTATCTAACATTTATTATCTGAAAAAAGATCATTTTGAGAGAGAGAGAGAGAGAAGTCATTTTAATAAAAATGTTTTAAAATAATATATTCAATTAATTTTTTATAAAAGTCTACTTTAATAAATGGTTTTCAATTCAATTTATTGTAAGAAAGAGCGCTACACTGTACCACTAAAACTTAAAATTCATCAGTTTCCAAGTTGTGAATTTCGTGCTGCCATCTAGCGTTCACAATATGATATAATTTGTATGATCTCCGATAAAAAAGATTTCCTCTCTAATGTATGTTTGTAAGAGTAATAAAATTTTCTACTTAAAAAATATTTTTTGTGTACTTATTTCAAAAAAAAATTTTTTTTAATATTATGATGTATAATCCGAAGTAATAAAGTATTTATTGAACTTAACAAATTTTCCTTTTTTTAAAAGCAAAAACTTATTTTTAAAATCGATACATACGGAAATTTTATTATTGATTTCAAACTATGGTAATAATTTTCAATACCTTCTGAGAAGCCAAAATATTTCTAACGAAGAAAATCAGTCAGAGCACTTTTGACAGTTATTAAAAACTATAAAAAAAACAAGCTTACCAAAATAATATCAATTAAAAAAATAATAAGTACGAAATAAAAATTAATAATAAAAATAAAGTAATTTGATGGAGGGATCAGTGCCACTTTTTCGCTTGGTAAATCAGGTTATTCGATTTTAAAAATTCTAAAATAACAAAGTTATCTTGATTTAGATTGGAATTAATGTAACTTTTCAAATATATTTGATGTTTTTTCACAAGATAATTAAAAAGAAATGTAGAAGAATTTTTTTTAAAAAAAATTGTCCATCAAAAATTTAAATATGAAAAAGAATGAAATATTAAGTTATTTGGAAAGTAATTTACTTTTTTCCCGATAGATGATTTAATTGTATTTTTTTCACACCCAACTCTCCACACACTTAACTGGCATAATCATTATATGTTTTGAGAGCTGCTATAGCAAGGGCTTGCTTGTGAAGTCAAATTGATTCTATGCAGTTTTGGGTTGGCGCCTTTTCAAATATAGAGAATGAAAAAAATAATTTCCGGCATATTTTATTTTTTTACCATCGATGAGATAAAAATGTGTTCAAGAAGAAAAAAATCAACCGATGTGCATGGAGATGTACTGACAGTATGTCCGTGCCAAAACTGATTAGTAAAATTTTTATCAGGCAAGTTTGATGTTCAAAAAGCACCACGTTCTGGAAGGCCAGTTGAAACTGGTAGACACAAAAAAGGCATTAATAGATGCAAACCGGATAATAACAACTCGTGAGATCACTGAGAGGTTAAATTCATCGAATTCAACTGTTCGTGATTACTTGAAAGGCCTGGGTTTAATCTCAAAGCTTGACATATGGGCTGGTCGTGTTCTCAAGGAAAAAGATTTGTGTCATCGTGTTGATATCAGTGATTTGCTTCACAAACGCGTCAAGAAAATGATCCATTTTTGAAGCGCATCATCACTGGGGTACAGAAATGAATTGCCAATAACAATGTCAAACGCAAGAGACCATGGAGTAAAAAAAGATGAACCATCTCAAAGCATTTCAAAAGACAATCTTCATCCAAAAAAGGTGATGCCATTTTTTTGGTGGTATTTCAAAGGAATCTTTTTTGTATATATAGCTTTAATCGGACATCACAACGATTAGTTCTGAAATGTACTGTCATCAGATGGATAAACTGAAGGATTCACTTAAACAAAAAGTCTATAATCGATTAACAGAAAAGGTATGTTCCACCAAAATAATGCAAGATCAATACAAATTTAGTAACTTGCCGAAAATTTTACAGCTTCAATTGAATATAATGCCCCACCCACCCTATACTCTAGGTCTGGCACTTTCTGATTATTTCTTTTCCGGTCTTTTACAAAAACATTTTTAGACGGAAAAAACCTTTACTTCAAATGAGGAAGTCAAAAATCATCTGGGTCAGTTTTTTGTCAGTAAAGAACAAAAATTTTATAAATGTGAAACAATGCTATTGCAAAAAAAAAAAAAAAATGGCAAAAGGTATTGAACCAGAAGGACAAAAACTAATTTAAAATATTTATTACTACATGTGTGTTTGTGATTTGTCTTTCATTTTCACACACACACAAAGAAATTTCTTTCAGAACAACCTGAAGTAAAAATAAACAACGAAACTGTATTAAAGATAAGGTAAATAAAGTATAATGGCCAAAATTAAGGCTGAAAAGAATACCAATGTCTTACTCTGATCTGTTAAACTTTAAAAAAATAAAGCACCATAGAATACTTTGTCTGTGTTTTACTAAGAATATATATATATATATCCTCATGTGAGAATATTTATTACGTTTTACAAAACTTCTTATAGTTACAAGCATAAAAAGCAAAAACTAATTTTATATGTAATGATAATTTAAACAAAATTTGACATAATAACTCAGAAATGGTGCTCTGTAATTGAACTAGATTTTTCCTGTATTTTGTTTTAATGTACAATATTAGGTGAAGAGAGAGTAAAATTACTGCCTTACATTCATTATTAGCTACTTTTTAATGAAAATAGTGTAGCGAACATTATTACTAAGTCCATTTCCTTCAGAGAACCATTGATGACGTCAGAGTCGAACACTGATAGTAACTGCCTGATATAAGGGGAGGGTACAGCGTTTTCCGAAATCCATTTCGGCTTCGTTCCAGAAAAAAAAACCTCAAGAAGGACATGTGAGGAGACCGGTTCTGAGAGGTTCCCAGCTGGAAGCGAGAGAAGATGTTGTCTGTAGAATTAAGATGGTGTGTTAGATTTTGATGAAATTAAATTTGTATATATATTTCTCTACCTGACTGTGTGTTTTCGTATCCAATACGTCACAGTCTAATAATTGCAGGCACCGAACAGAACGATAATTACTTTAAATGTAATATTTGGCTAGAGATATAGTCGATGAATTAAGATTGAGCGGCGTGAGAGCAGGACAGCGGAAAAATCGCCGCGCTATCTTAGAGAGACTAACGTGCCGTCCCGGCAACCAAGAAATTCCTTTCGAATAAAAAGGATATAGACCAACCTGTCTTGAAAAAATTGCCGCATTGGCAACTAAGAAATTCCTATTGCATTAAAAGGAGATAGACCACCCTGGCCTTTGAAAGAGCGCCGCCCTGGCAACTAAGAAATTCCTATAGCATTGAAAGGAGATAGAACACCCTGGTCTTTGAAAAGCGCCGCCCTGGTAATCAAGAAATCCTGTCGCATTTCAAGGATAAGTGAGTGAGAGAATATTAACGTCGCACTGATTAGCAACACTAAGGCTTTTGGAGACGGACCGCGTAATTTTGAACCATGGTCAAGTGAGCGGACGACACCTGAGCTGGCACCCCCTCTCCTAACTACCACACCACACCAACGGGAGGACGTTGGAGCTCTCTAAAGATTTAACGTGCATCCTTCCCCTACTCGGCGTCTTTAGTGGTACTAGGATCGAACTCATGACACGCTAGCCATGATCCGATGCCTAGACCACTCGGCCACCGCGGCCGCATTAAAAGGATAAAGACCGCCCTGGTCGTGGAAAAACGCCGCCCTTTAATTAAAAATTTCGGCTATCGTAAGAGGATACGGACCTCCCTGGTCTTAAAAAAAAGCGTCGCCCCGGCATTCAAGAATTCTACTGATAGGGGAAAAATATTGAAGACCAATCTGGTCTAAAAGAAGTTAAAAGAGAAAGATTTTTGTGTGGAACTTTTCTTGCAGGCCCGTAAAGAAATCCCGACTAAGTGTGTTGATCTACAAAAATATTTCAGGTACGATTTCCTTCTCTATCTCTAGCCAATTATTTAGATCACATCTTGTAAAGTTTTCTTTGTATTTTAAAATATTGAAAATTTTGTGACTAAATTGATTACATATCCTATGTATTAAGATTAGATTGTTCTAGTGCTATTCTAGTTGGCTCTATATTTATAAGCAGAGATAATCTAAGGTACATTTTTTCGATTTGAGTCTTCTTTTTAAATTCGCATGAGTCACAACCTGTGATAGCGAGAGATTTGTTTAGTTTTATAAATGCACTAGCTGAAGTACCCGTCTTCGCACGGGTTAAATTTTTAAAAAAAAATAAAATTCATTTTTTTGCAAACGTGACATATTTTAAAGAGGATTAAGCCATTACATGGCAGTGTATCTAAGTTAAAAAAAAAATTTATGAGTGTTCACATTGAAATTTTGCTTAACATAAATAATGATTTCATAAAAACATATTTGAATGTAAGAGAAAATTAACATGCTAAATTTTAAATAGGAATGAAAAAATGAAAATATAAATAAATATAAAGAAAAGTAATAATAGTAGCATATTTCTGCTATGGGAACTATGAGTAAAATAACATGAAATATATAAATCAGAAGAAAAAATTAATTATGATAAACCATTCAACTAAAATACTATCATAAATAAAATATTAGGAAGCCTTCAACTAAAAAAATTAAATTAGTACAAACTAAAATTTTAAAAACACACCTAAAATAAGCCAATATTGCAATAAACTATTATATTAAATTCACTGCAGCATTAAATTACATGAGGAATGCATGTAATACTATCCAACATCTACATTACATTTAATATAAAATTAGATGTAATACAATAGTGAAAAAATTAAATTAGTAAAATCCAAAATTAAAAAAAAACTCATCAAAAACAGAATTAAAAAAAACAATTATGAACCTAATGAGAGAAATAATAAACCGTTGATAAAAAATTAATTTTTAAACAATTTTTGCAATATTTGATTAAAAATATTTGTTATTCAGTCGCAAAGAACAAATGAGAAAATACAATGATAAATAATTAGTGATCATTGAAATATCATATATGGAAGGAAGATTCGTATAAATTATACGATCTTCATAAAACTGAATGAGGAACATATCAGAAGCAAAGTTAAACCGTGATGCCATGAGAAGTAAAATCGCATCAGCAATGAATTTAAAAAAATCCTAATAGAAATATCAGAAAATTGAATCAAGCTGCATTCTTTTTTCACAAACATTTTTCGATCACAAATAGTATAAATAAATTTAAAAATTTGAAGATTGTCAGAAGCAAAATTAAGCCACGATGCCATGTGACAAAAAATATGATAAACATTGATCAGCATCTGATGCGTTTTCCTGTAATGATGAAAACATGGTATTTGCTGATAAAGGAACAAAAACAATAACCTTTCCTTCAATAAAAAAAAGCCATAGAAATGTATGCATATGTACAAATCTTCAAAAATCTATATGAAAAAAGATTGTCAGAAAAAAAATTAAACCATGATGCAACACAACAAAAAATTGCATTAAATCAGAATTTTAAAGTGCAAAAGAAAATTACTTAGTTATGCATTCTATCACATCAATAGTTTCTGTGACGATCTTCTTGATGAATAAAGTTAACTATCTTTCCATGAGATCAAAAGATGAGTACTTATCAGTTATAAAAACTATGAGCCCCCCAAAAAGCAACATGTAGAAAAATACCAAAATGCATTTAATAACATGTTTGATAAAAATGGAAGGTATTTTTTTATAAATATTGCTAATCTGTTTATAGCAAATAGTTTAATTTAGTACTACTTTTTTTGTTTAATTCCATTGCCTAAAAAATCCACTGATATTTGCGTTCATGAATGAGCAATTATTATCAGTATTATTAATGTCACCAGCCAATTGGCAACTCATGAATCACACCATTTTCTGCCAAAATCCGACTGTGTGTGTGATTGGTTTTTCACATATAAATGTTAGAATCTTCATTGTTTTGACATGAAGGTGTGATTTGTTGGCACCAATTTTGCTGCGGTGATGCTAGTACCTTATAATCTAAAGATTCACAAATCATTTTTGGCTTAAAAACTATTTTTTGAGTCACAGTGATTAATGTAAACTACAACAAAAAGCAAGAAATTTAAGTTTAGAAAATAAACAAATATAAAACTGTGTGTCACTAACATACAAATTATAGCAATTTATATTAAAATATCTAAAACAGAAAAATTAAGCCCTAATTTTGATTAAATTACCATAACCAGAGCTCTGAACAACAAAACACTCCCAGAATCTCTTAAACATGAAAAATTGAAACAGAAAGAAAGTAAACATAAATATATATGAAGTAACCTTACATATAGTAGAAATTATGACATTAATTCAAACCAAAAAGTAAACTACCACAAACAGCTCAGAACAAAAAGAAAACATCAGAAAATCTCATACGTAAATAAAAATTCGTATTCTTACGTATTAGCAGCACCACAACCGAACGGCACTAAGCAAATCACGCTATATCCCACAAAAATCTCACTTTTTTCATATAAAAACACCTAAGAATCTTAATTGTTTTGATATCAATGAGCGATTAGCGTGGCGCTAATTTGGCTGTGATGACACTAATATTATAAGTATCATAAATTCTAACTTAAATCACGATATTGGCACTCTGATAATCCCAATTAGTTTGAATGGAGTGTCATTTTCTAAACTAAACTCAGTGGCGCAACAGCCCATGAGGGCCAAAGCCTACTGTGCCCATCTCAGTATACGGGACCATTGGGCGCTGGGGTGCATGAGCAGATGTTCCGATCAGGTGGTCAGCCTGAAGCGAAACCCCCAGTGTTTGTTCCCCAAGTAATCTTGGTTCTCATTTTATCGACCCACTGATGGGATGAAAGGCTGAGTCAACCTTGCGCAGCCCGGGGTTTGAACCTCGACCTGTAGTGTGGAAGCGCGATGCACTAACCATTCAGCCACTGGGCTTTTGTGTCATTTTCTATTGTACTTACATATTATCGCAACCTATTGGCGACATTACATGAAATGAAGCATATGGTTGTCAACTAAGCGCATACAACATGAAATTGAAGTTGCCAATTTGGCAAGTTATTAATTAAGTTGGCAATTGTTGTAATAATACGACAGTACCTTTTCTTTTAGTTATAAGCTAGATTTTGGTACTATTTGCTACATCGATGAAACATGGAATTTGCCGATTTAATTAAAACTACAATGAGCAAGAAAATTACAGTTCAGAAAATAAACAAATATAAAAGTGTGTAACACTAAAATAGAAAATATAGCATTAATTAAAATTAAAAGGTTATCA
The DNA here is from genome assembly GCA_019973975.1 of Trichonephila clavata. Classification (NCBI taxonomy): domain Eukaryota; kingdom Metazoa; phylum Arthropoda; class Arachnida; order Araneae; family Nephilidae; genus Trichonephila; species Trichonephila clavata. The sequence goes on along the minus strand of BMAO01014822.1, from coordinate 2,493 downwards.
AAAACAAAAAAATTAAGCCTTAATTTTGCCAGAAAATCTTAAACATAAAAAATTTAAACATGAATAAAATAAACGTACATATATATGAAGTAACCTAGCATATGGTAGAAATTTTAACACTAATTCAAACTGAAAAGCAGCCCTAAATAGGTAAGCAAAAGTCTGATTTTGATTAAACTACCATAAACAGCTCAGAAAAAAAAGAATAGGTCAGAAAATCTTCTTTATAAATAAAAATTTGTATTCTTATGTATTAACATCACCACAGTCAAAATTGGCACCACGCAAATCATGCTATTTCCCACCAAAATCTAATTGATCTTCCTTTTTAAAAAAAACACATAAAAATCTTTGTTGCTTTGATATCAAGGAGTGATTCGCATGTCACCAATTTGGCTGTGGTGATGCTAAAAGTATGCAAGACGTACCGGTAAAGTTTACTGATATTTAAGCGATGATTTAGTTCGCAGCTTTACTTACTTTGGGGCTGACTACCTTCTGTTGTGATATCAAAATCACATGAATTGTAGCCCAAGCACAACCGTAGATTGATAATACCACAACATTCAGGTTAGCGAGAATAAGGAAAAGCAACTGTGCAAACCCAAGGTCCTTACAACTGTTTAGTACCAAAATATGTACATATGTTTTTGCATGTTGATCTCTAAAAATAACATAAAGTTAATAAACAGGGGAAGCAAAAATTTACAGATAGAGCAAAAAAGTTTAAAGATGTAATCAGGCTTATAGTACAGCTAAGATTAATCAGCATAAAATGAAATAGAACATTTAATGGGAAGTAAATATCTTTAAAAGTAGCCACAACAATTAAAATAGTAGCTTTAATAGCCATAGGCATTGCAAGATGGGTACTTTTTCTATTGCGCAATCAGCGTGCATTATTACAAATCACAAAAGTTGATAAGAAAAAATTATAAACACAAATTATACACAGATACATGAATTTAATACGGTGACGAAACTTTAGTATTGTCCACTAACGTTGGCTGGCTAATGTTGATATCCCGTCACAAAATTTTCGGCGCCAAAAGTTAAGCGGAGAACGAAATCCCATTGCCTTAACTATCAGTATACTTTAACGGTACATATTGCCCCATTTTTTTTAAAGTACGGCAAAAGGATTAAATACGTTGTGAATCAAATACAATTCACATTTTAAAACATTGAAAATCTACTGTTATCAAAGTAGCCAATCGGAAAAATGAAATTTAGAAAACACATTTTTGACAACGATTTTTTCGAAAATAAATGTAATTCCTACTCAAAGAGCTGACAAAACGAATAAATACAACCATAAATAAATATATTTACAGTAAAATGTGCTAAAATTCCCTCCAAAACTGCTCAAATATTAATTTTCACAAAGTGAGACTTGACAGAGCTGATGACGTCATATCTCCATTTAGCTGAAAAATCGCATAAAAATTGAATTTTAAAAAAATCTAAAGCAAATTTCGAAAAAAACTCTTCAGGTTAATAGCATAACGACCTATAGCTTCTACATGAAGTTTTATACTTCTGGGCTGCTTAATTTGGCCGAATAGGACACACACACACACACACACACACACACACACACACACACAAACTCTTTCTTTTATATATTAGTATAGATTGTTATTTTTTGCGTGAATAGCATAATTATATAATATTGTGTATTTATGCATTGCATTTTTGTGTGTTTTTAGAATTGCTTTAAGGTCTCAGGGGTGTTAAAAATGTTTCGAGAGCAAAATATGAACAATTTTCGACTAGAAATAATTCTTTGAGGTTAAAATGAAATAATTTGATTCTTTTACACATTTTTTATAAAGGAATAAAGTTTCAAAAATATATAAAATGTTTAAAAATAATCATAATTTTAAAAATAATAAGCACATAAATATAAGAAAATTTTTGTAAGAAACAAATAGTAATTTTACGACGCGCATGATATTTTCTGAAATAATAATTCTAATTACTAGCATTAAGTTATTTATAAAGTCAAATATATCCTTATTACATGGTAGCGATTTTATATAAAAGAAAATAAAAAAAATTTTTAAAATAAAAATGTACATTTTGATTTTTTTTAAAAAATTTAATTTTTGGAAATTTTTTTAAAAATTACAATATGTAATACTATAAATAGCAAGGATTTAAAGATTATGATAGAGTTTATTAATTCTGTAAAGTTTTATGCATCAAAGTATGATAGTTTTTGAAACGCAATGCGCGTAAGTGTAAAAAACACAAACTGAGAAAAAAGGCTTAAAGTTTTAAATTGAATTTGAGAAAATTAATTTTAAAACTTACATGCTAAAATGCTCAGGATCATAGTATATGCCTTCCTGTTGCTCAAACAGCTCAATTTCTTTACTCTTTTTAATTTTTGGCTCTGCGAGCTTCAAACGATGATGTTAAGCTCCTCTTTCTTGACGTAAAGATTCGACGATTGTCACGTTCAGCCAGGGACACATAAAGATTTTTGTT